>RCUC01154651.1:0-63294 GCA_003697995.1 Taxidea taxus jeffersonii
GTTTCTATTTCATTGATTTCTGCTTTGATCTTTATTATTTCTCTTCTCCTGTTGGGCTTAGGCTTTTTTTGTTGTTCTCTCTCGAGTTCCTTAAGGTGTAGGGTTAGGTTGTGTATTTGAGACCTTTCCTGTTTCTTGAGTTAGGCTTGTATCACTATATATTTTCCTCTCAGGACTGCCTTTGCTGTGTCCCACAGATTTTGGACCATTGTGTTTTCATTATCATTTGTTTCCATGGTTTTTTTCAATTCTTCTTTAATTTCCTGGTTGACCCATTCATTTTTTAGAAGGATGCTGTTGAGTCTCCATGTATTTGTGCTCTTTCCACATTTCCTCTTGTGATTGAGTTCTAGCTTCAGAGCATTGTGGTCTGAAAATATGCAGGGAATGATCCCAATCTTTTGATACCTGTTGAGACCTGATTTATGACCCAGGATGTGATCTATTCTGGAGAATGTTCCATGGGCACTAGAGAAGAACGTGTATTCTGTTGCTTTGGGGTAGAATGTTCCGAATATATCTGTGATGTCCATCTTGTCCAGTGTGTCATTTAAGACCTTTATTTCCTTGTTGATCTTTTGCTTGGATGATCTGTCCATTTCAGTGAGGGGTGTGTTAAAGTCTCCAACTATTATTGTATTCTTGTCAATGTGTTTCTTTGATTTTGTTATTAATTGGTTTATATAGTTGGCTGCTCCCATGTTAGGAGCATAGATATTTAAAATTGTTAGATCTTCTTTTTGGACAGTCCCTTTGAGTATGATGAAGTGTCCTTCCTCATCTCTTATTATAGTCTTTGGCTTAAAATCTAATTGATCTGATAAAAGGATTGCCACCCCAGCTTTCTTCTGATGTCCATTAGCATGGTAAATTGTTTTCCACCCCCTCACTTTCAATCTGGAGGTGTCTTCAGGTCTAAGATGAGTTTCTTGTAGGCAGCATATTGATGGTTTTTTTTTTTAAGATTTTATTTATTGATTTGATAGACAGTAATCACAAGTAGGCAGAGAGGCAGAGAGAGAGGAGGAAGCAGGCTGTCCGCAGAGCAGAGAGCCCGATGCGGGGCTCGATCCCACGACCCTGGGATCATGACCTGAGCCGAAGGCAGCGGCTTTAACCCACTGAGCCACCCAGGCGCCCCTGATGGGTTTTGTTTTTTTATCCATTCTGAAACCCTGTGTCTTTTGATTGGGGCATTTAGCCCATTTACATTCAGGGTAACTATTGAGAGATATGAATTTAGTGCCACTGTATTGCCTGTATGGTGATTGTTACTGTATATTGTCTCTGTTCCTTTCTGGTAATACTTTTAGGGTCTCTCTTTGCTTAGAGGACCCCTTTCAATATTTCCTGTAGAGCTGGTTTGGTGTTTACAAACTCTTTCAGTTTTTGTTTGTCCTGGAAGCTTTTAATCTCTCCTTCTATTTTCAATCATAACCTAGCTGGATAAAGTATTCTTGGCTGCATGTTTTTCTCGTTTAGTGCTCTGACTATATCATGCCAGTTCTTTCTGGCCTGCCAGGTCTCTGTGGATAAGTCTCCTGCCAATCTAATATTTTTACCATTGTACGTTACAGACTTCTTGTCCCGTGCTGCTTTCAGGATTTTCTCTTTGTCGCTAAGACTTGTAAATTTTACTATTAGATGGCGGGGTGTGGGTCGGTTCCTACTGATTTTGAGAGGTGTTCTCTGCGCCTCCTGGATTTTGATGCTTGTTCCCCTTGCTATATTAGGGAAATTCTCTACAATAATCCTCTCCAGTATACCTTCTGCTCCTATTTCTCTTTCTTCCTCTTCTGGAATCCCAATTATTCTAATGTTGTTCCGTCTTATGGCATCACTTATCTCTCGAATTCTCCCCTCGTGGTCCAGTAGTTGTTTGTCTCTCTTTTGGTCATCTTCTTTATTCTCTGTCATTTGGTCTTCTATATCACTAATTCTTTCTTCTGCCTCATTTATCCTAGCAGTAAGAGCCTCCATTTTGATTGCACCTCATTAATAGCTTTTTTAATTTCAACTTGATTAGACATTAGTTCTTTTATTTCTCCAGAAAGGGTTTTTATTTCCCCTGACAGGGTTTCTCTAATATCTTCCATGCCTTTTTCGAGCCCGGCTAGAACCTTGAGAATCGTCATCCTGAATTCCAGATCTGACATATTACCAATGTCTGTATTGATTAGGTCCCTAGCCTTCGGTCCAGTCTCCTGCTCTTTTTTTTGTGGTGAGTTTTTCCACCTTGTCATTTTGTCCAGATAAGAATCTGCTGTTCTCCTTGTTAAGTGAACAAGGTCTTGGCAGTATTTCTTTGATCTTCTGGGGGAGGGGCCTGTTGTAGTGATTCTCAGTTGTCTTTGCCCCAGGCGGAGTTGCACCGCCCTTACCAGGGGCCGGGCTAAGTAATCCTCTCAGGTTTGCTTTCAGGAGCTTTTGTTCCCTGAAAGCTTTCTGTAGAGTTCTGGAGGACGGGAATGACAATGGCGGCCTCCCAATCTCTGGTTCAGAGTTGCTGAGAGCTAGGGGCCCCAGTCTTCAGTGCGCCTTCAGAGAAAAGCGTTTAATCCCTCCGGTCTCCCTAGCCCACGTTTGCGCCAGAGACCGCGCGCGCCCGCAGACCGCGCTCAGAGAAAATCATGCCTAAGCAGTCCCGTCTCACTGGCTTCTGGGAGCGCTCCGAGCTCACCCAGCCTGTGACCAAGCGTCTCTGTCTCTGGCAGAGTCCCACCTGGAGTCTCCGGACCCCGTAGATCCCTGAGCTCTCCCGGGTCGGAGTCTCCCCGGATCTTGTGGGGACCCCTCGCACAGAGCACCGGCCAGTGCCACAGAGCACCGGTCCGTGTCACAGACCACTAGGAAATCTCGGCTCTGTCTCCGCAGCGGGCTTCCCCGCTCTAATACTTGTGAGCTCTGAGACACTCAGACACCCCCGATCCTTCTGTGACCCCGTGGGACCTGAGTCCACGTTGTCCCCGTGAGGTCTTCACCCCAGTTTAGCCTCTGGAGTGATGTCCCTCCGTGGAGCCGACTTTTAAAAGTCCTGATTTTGTGCTCCGCCGCTTGCCGGGAGCCGGCCCCTCCCCCTGGGGTCTATCTTCCCGTCGCGTTGGATTCACTTCTCCGCTGGTCCTACCTTTCAGAAAGTGGTCGATTTTCTGTTTCTAGAATTGTTGTTTTTCTTCTCTTTGATCTCCTGTTGGATTTGTAGGTGTTCGGAATGGTTTGATAGGCTATCTAGCTGATCTCCTGCTGGCTGATGTCGTCTCAGCCTGCTACTTCTCAGCCATCTTGACTCCGACATTGGCTTTTAAAAACAACGGATTCCAATAGTAATTGATAAAACAGTATTTGTCTTTCCCATTTCACTTAGCATAACGAACCTCCAGGCTCTTGTGTCCTGGCATCATTGATCCCCAGTTACAGAGCAAACCACTTATCCAAAATGTGCAACTAGTAAAATTTTCTTACAGTTTCTGGTTATTCTTTTAAAGAAGGAAGATGGGCGCCTGGATGGCTCAGTGGGTTAAGCCTCTGCCTTCGGTTCATGTCATGATCTCAGGGTCCTAGGATGGAGCCCGGCATTGAGCTCTTTGCTCAGCGGAGAGCCTACTTCCCCCCTCTCTCTGCCTGCCTCTCTGCCTACTTGTGATCTCTCTGTCAAATAAGTAAATAAAATCTTAAAAAAAAAAAGAAAGAAGAGAGGAAGGGAAACATTAAGAGAATTTGTGGAGAGGCATGCCTTGATGGTATAACAAGAACATCCTGTTCTTGATTTATCTTGTTAATTATGTATCTTACTACTTGTGTATTTAAGAATAATGCCCAGAGGGGCGCCTGAATGGCTGAGTTGCGGGGCGTCTGTCGTGGACTTAGGTTATGTTCTCAGGGTTCTGGGATCGAGCCCCCCATTGCGCTCCCTGCTCATCCGGAAGCCTGCTTCTCCCT
The DNA here is from genome assembly GCA_003697995.1 of Taxidea taxus jeffersonii. Classification (NCBI taxonomy): domain Eukaryota; kingdom Metazoa; phylum Chordata; class Mammalia; order Carnivora; family Mustelidae; genus Taxidea; species Taxidea taxus. Next base: position 3,940 of record RCUC01154651.1, read on the forward strand.
CTCCCACCTCCTCTGCTTGTGTTCCCTCTCTTGCTGTGTCTTTCTCTGTCAAACAAATGAATAAAATCTTTAAAAAAAAGTAATAATGCCCAGAGCTAGAGACACAAAGTGAAAGTGAGGGAAATGGGAGAAGTGGGTGCTTCACAACCACCATCAGTTACTCCATTTTGAGTTATATCACATAGGCAAGCAGCTTAGAATGCTTAGGTGACACGAAGTAACCATTACAACCATGTTGTAATGATGCTGGAGATAAGAATGCTGTAATAACATCTTAATGATGCTCAAGTAAGAAGGCTATAATGGCACTGATTAAGACTGCAGATGAGATGCTGAAAACCCAGCATCATTATAACAAGGAGAGTCTCATTGTTGCATGGTACAGAATAGGCACTCAAGTAATTTCTAAACCAATTCAAACATTTCTGTGCAGCAAAGATCTTTTTTTTATGTGTGTGTACAGTTTTATGAGTTTTTATGCATGCATGGATTCTTATAACCACCGCCACGGGCAAGATCCAGAAAAATGTTCATATCTTGAAGAATATCTTTAAGCTGCCCCTTTGTATTCAGACCCTCCTTCCACCCTGAGCCCCAGGCACCACTTATCTGTTCCCTATTCCTACATTTTTGCCTTTTCCAAAATGTGACATAAATGGAATGATACAGTATGTACCCATCTGAGGCTGAGTTCTTTCACTTAACATAATACATACATAATTTTTTTTAATTTTAAAAGAATTTTTATCTTTGCTGAAGACAAGATAAAGAAATACAAGAGACTCAAGTTACTGTAGGGCTTACATGGATGGTATCTTGACATCTTAAAAAAAATGGAGAAGTCACTCAGTGCAGAAACACTGTTTTCCTTCATCTGTAACAACAGCTTCATCTATTTAAAGCATATGTATTCTGATTTGCTTTTCCTATTTTGGGCATGCTCAAATATATGTCCTCTTAGAGGCATGATGGCAGAAAACTCACCTCCCTCCAGACTTTCCTTAGTCTCTGCAGGTCGACACCCAAATACTCAGTTTTCAATTAAATTTTTTAGTTAGTTGGGCACTTGATCTTATTCTGTTGCTGGCAAGATAATCTTTTGCAGCAGATTTCCTTGTTCCCTGGAAAACTGCTGACCTTCCAAGCTGTCATAGGTTTATTCAGCACAGGCTGTGCCGCCCAAGCACAATTATGGGCAACGCAAAATTGGGTTGGAGCTGTAAGAGGTGAGAAGGGCCAAAGCTTGCATTTTATGGCCTGAGGGGTGTTTCCAGCTTCCATCAACGTGCTCCCACTTCCATTATAAGCAATACGTTCTTTTTGCTGCTGAGTGCTGCTCTTTCATACAATGGGGAATGGGAGCCGTTATATAGGGAGGGATATAATAATGTGCTTTGGAACTCCCATTGCAATGAACATATTTAACAGATACTGAATTTACTACCTGCTGAGTAGATAAAAACAGCAGTCTCCACTTCCAGCTCTACACACACACACAAACACACACACACACACACACACACACACACACATTCACACTCTTTTGTGTTGTGGGGGATGGGGAATGGTGGCTTTCAGGGAGCAGTCTACATTGCAAACTGGTTTGCTGTGGAGTTTGTAATGATACATTGCCATAAGGAAGCAGAGGGGCTGTGGGATGTTTAAGGTGGAGTAGAGCCTAGAGAATGGCTATATGAAAACTTGCCTTATTTCTTCATATGGTTAATATCGGTGACTTGAATTGATCTTTTCCAATGAGCTCGGTTCTGTACTTCCTAGGGTTTTCTTTTAAAATGTGTTTTAATTACAAGTGGATTAGTTTTCCATCTTGTTTCCTTTGAGGTTCCCTGTTTATTTAAAATTTTGTTTAAATTAGGAAAATTAAGAAAATTTTGTGATCAAGAAACAGAGTTTAAAATTAGGAAAAGTTGGGGCACCTGGGTGGCTCAGTGGCTTAAAGCCTCTGCCTTCAGCTCAGGTCATGATCTCAGGCTCCTGAGATAGAGCCCCGCATCCGACTCTCTCCTCGGCGGGGAGCCTGCTTCCCTCTCTCTCTGCCTGTCTCCCTGCCTACTTGTGATCTCTCTGTCAAATAAATAAATAAAATCTTAAAAAGAAATTAGGAAAAGCTTGTGATCAAGAAACAGAGTAGTTCAATAACAAAGTACAACATCGAAATATTTCTATTTTTATCACCCCTGTTGTGCTGATCAGACTGGGAGACCCTTCACTGGTATGTCTTTCACACTGGAGAAAGATAAAAGCACTGTACTAGAGAATAAAAATGAGTAGACCACTGTTTATACATATTTTACTGGGAAAATTGAATTTACTCCATTTCTTCTGGCTGGGTTACCCTCTTTTGAATTAAGGAATGTTATAATGAAAACTCCGTTTTGAACTGTATATGTTTGGCTGTCATCCAAACAGCAGTAAATGCTTCTTCTTTGTGTGCTCATTACACATTGAACATACTCATAATTATTGGCTTAATGCAGCTGTGTTCCCTTCAGGTGTCTTGGAGGCCTTCCATGACAGGGACTTTTCCTTTGTACACATAAGGTCTCAATAAATATTTTTGACTAAATACTTACATATTGAGAATTATATTTTTTCCATTGTTTCTGGACCTAAAAGACAATGTACGATGGCTTTGGAAATGAAAGTTTTTAGAGATCTAATATTCTGTAAAAAATTAGTCACTTTCCAGGTCATTTCTCCCTCTATTGTAAGAATATCCGAGAAGACTCATCAAGTATTTTCTGCCTTAGGTGCTGTTACTGCTATTCTTCTGCCAAGGAGCTGCCCAAATATCAGCTTCTGCAGCTTTATCATTCACTCCCTATGCTCTGCCATGTATGCCCTGTTGCCTCTTCAGAAGAACACTGTCCAGACCAGAGTGGTGTTCTTTGCTCCATCCCAAAGGTGGAAACACTGAGATGACAGCGTGATACTGCCTTCCCTTCAGTCCTTACTGGATAAAGCCATAATTATTCCTCACGGAAATGGAAAGTATTCCCCTCACTTCAATATTGTGGCATACTATATCATCTGGACTTTTAAACACATTGCCTAGTCTTACAATGTCATTCATGAAAAACACTTCAAACTTCCACTCTTGGCCATGATGAAATATCAATGACTGGAGATAATTTCCCCCTACAAACAACCTGAAAACTAGACAAAATATATAACACAACTGGTTTAGATTTTAGAAAACAAGCAAAATAATGTGATCTTTGAGAAAAGAGAAACAAGCTCTACATGTCTCAGCTTTCACCCAAAGGCAAATTCCAGACTGGGAAGGGAGCCCTCCCAAAACACAGGTGCCCTTACAGTGGAGATCAATATTCAGGGAAGCTGTGATGCCTGGAAGTTGTGGATCAGAGTTCTGGGAAAAGGGGAGCTATGTATAAGAAGACTTGCAGGAATCTGTATGGGGGGTCCTCTTGGATCTTTACTAAGTGTTTAGGCCATACATGTATAGCATGAAACTACAAGGCAAAGACAGTCAAGTTTAGCTTGTTTTGTTACAAGCAAAACAATTCCCAGAGTTCACACAAGATAGGGAGATGTTTCAACTGCCTAGGCAAAGTGAAAATTCCTCAGTGATCATCTGAGACATCTAATGGAGATCTCAGAGTGATGAAGCCTTAGTAGTAGAGCTAAACTGTCTTTTAAATGAAGTTTAAACTAGTATCATTCTAGCAAAACTTAAAACAAAGCTTGTTTTTGTTTGATCCAAAGGATCAAACCAGCCTACTAACTTTAAGACAAAAACCACTGATCTTTAAAGGAAGGCAGCAAACTCCACAGATACTCAACACTTCATAAGGACAAAGTCCAGCATCCAATAAAACAAAACAAAATGAAACAAAAACAACAACCAAAAAACACACTACTCCATATCCAAAGAAGCAGGAAATGTGGCCCATGACAATGAGAAAAATTGTCAAGAGAAATAGATCTCCAAATGATGAAATTAGTAGATAATATTGTTAGAACAGGAATGATAAGTATATAAAGTACATAAAGGAAAACACCACACTGAGAAGAGAAGGGAAAGATTAAAAATAGAACTTCCAGAGATCCAAAATAAAATATCTGAAATGAAAGTTTCACTGGATAAGATTAAGAGCAGATCAGATACTGCAGAAGAAAAAATTAGTGAGATTGAAGACATGGCAATAAAATTAGCCAAAATGCAATAGACAAAAAAACATTGGAGAAAAAAAAAAAAAGGAGACTCAGTGACCAATGAGACGGTATCAAAGAATTTGGTATACTTATAATTGGAGTCCAAGAAGGTATTAGAGTTGCATGAGGGATTAAAAAAAACAGAAGACATAATGCCTAAAAAATTCCAAATTTGATAAAAATTATAAATTCCCAAATTCAAGAAGCTCAATAAATCTAAACAAGGATAAATACCCATGTATACACACTTTCATATACTCAATTCCATACTGGCTAATCATATGTTTCTAAAAACTACCTATAAGAATGAGAGCAGACTTTGGGGCATAAACTGTATAAGCCCACCTTTAAAGTGCCAAAAGAAAACTATATTAAACAAGGATTATATAGCCAGCAAAAAATTCTCCAAAAATTAAAATAAGAAGAAAATTTCTCAGAGACAAAACCTGAGAAAATTAGTTGCCTGTACACTTTCATTACAAGGAATATTGAAGAAAATTTTTCAGTTGGAAGGAAAATGATACCAATACATAAAAGTTAATTTTTCCAGTTAAAAGGTGAGTTTCAAATTGGATAAAAAGCAAGACTCAATTGTATGCTATATACAAGAAGCATACTTTAATTATAAAGATGTACATTAAAAGTAAACAGATGAGAAAATATATACCATGCAAATACTAAGTATAAGAAAGCTGGTGTGGATATGTTAATATCAGTAAAGTTGACTTCAGGAGGAAGACTGTCAGGGATAAATTGTGTCATTTCATAACAACAAAAGGGAAAATTAATTCATCCAAAAGACAAAACAATAATAAGTATATATAAATCCAATAATAGAGATCCAAAATGCATGAATCAAAAATGAAGAGGACTAAAGTAACACTGTTAAGCAACTTGACCTAATTGACATTTATAGAATATTCCACTCAAATAAACATTCTTTCCAGAGAGGAATTAAGATAGAAATAAGAGAAAGACTCCTGGAAAATGCTTGAATATTTGGAAACTAAGCAACAAATGTGCAAATAATCCATGAATCAAAGAAGAAATTACAAGGGCAGTTATAAATTATTTCAAACACTGAAAATAAAAACAAAGCATATTAAAAATTGTGGATGCAGCTCAAGTAATAGAGGAAAATTTAGAGTTTTAAATGTTATTGTAGAAGAATGGAAAGTCTGAAATCAATGATCTAAGCTTCTATTGTAAGAAGCCAGAAAAAAAAAGGAAAAAATTAAATACAAAGTAAGTAGAAGGAAACAATAAAACAAGAGCAGAAATCAATGAGATAGAAAATAGAGAAATAATTGAGAATATTTTCTTTAAAAAACAACAAATCCTTATTCTATGAAAGAAAAACAATGAAATAAACAAGGCTCTTGGCAGACCAATCAAGAGAGGGTGTATTAAAAAACTAGAAGAACTAATAAATGAGCTTATTGGGGTCATAGGATACAAGGCTAATAGAAAATTGCAATTGTGGGATGCCTGGGTGGCTCAGTTGTTTGAGCGGCTGCCTTCGGCTCAAGTCATGATGATCCCAGCGTCCTGGGACTGAGTCCCACATAGGGCTCCTTGCTCTGCAGGGAGCCTGCTTCTCCCTCTGCCTCTGTCTACCACTCTATCTGCCTGAGCTCTCTCTCTAATAAATAAATTTTTAAAAAAATCTTTGAAAATTGCTATTGTATCTTTGATATATTAGCAATGACAATTAGATACTAAAATTGTAAAGTATCATTTATTATAGCATCACCAAACATGAAATACTTAACAATAACTTTTATAAAATATGTATAAGATCAGTATAGTACAATTACAAAACTGACAGAAATTTAAAAAAAAATTAATAAATGGAGAGATACACCATGTTGGTGAATCAGAAGACTCATTGTTCAGAGTCAGTTCTCCCCACATAGATCTATGGATTTGGTATAATCTTTATAAGTAGTGTTTGCTTTCACTTTAGGCAGGGGGAGTTTTCCCTTTGACCTGGTTCATCTGTGTGTTCTCGTGAGCTGGAATGCCAGTATTGATCTCAGTCTCTGGAGTTTGTGCTGCATGTAGAACATGATATTTTTCTTACTTATTCTTCCATTAAATTTGATATCCTGGAAATATGCTTGAGTGGATGGAATGTTTTCTCTGGCAGCAAAGGTGATACTATCTCAAAATTAAATTTTGTAAGATTTTCTCATTTTAAATTAGTTCTCCATAGAAACCATTCAAGAAATAAAAAGGGTGAATGGACTGACAATAAGTATCCTCCTTTTCATAAAACAAGTTTAATAACTGGGGTCTCAGTTGGCAGTGGTTAACTTCATTGTGATTTAAGAATTGAGAGATTGTCATTGGAAATGAAGTTGACAGCAATTACCTTTTCTTATTCTTTATTGCCTTACCTCTCAAAGGACAGTCCATGGACCAAGAAAATGGACAAGCCCAGGATGCATTTTAGAAATGGAGGACCTTACACCCCACCAGGATAGATTTAATCAGAATCTGTATTTTAACATGATTCATAGGTGATTTTGTGTAAATTAAAATTTTAGAAGTGCTGCACATTTATTCTCCATTACAAAACCCCCAGCTAATCTGAGCTGGCATATTTCATCCTGGAGAGGAATGATGTAGCAGTGATATCACCAATACATATTATAATCTCACGAGGACAACTGTTCTCAAACTTAACCCTTGAACTCTCTAATAACTTTGATTCACTATATTCTCTGACAAGACTTTGAATCAAAAAGTTAACCATGAATATTTAGACAGCTTCATGGAACAGAAAATCAGAATTACAAGATGCTTTAACCTGTCAAGTACAGTAGGAATTAAAATGAGAAACACTTCAGTAGTTTCCTCAAGATGGTTGGTGGGGGTAGGGTTTGCAAAAACCCATGAGGAAATATTTGAAAGGATAATGTCAGTAACTTCAAAAGTCACTTGTGAATTTTTTCAAAAGCAAAACAAAACAAAACAAAAAACCCTGTGCTTAGTAAACAAACAAATGCAAGGACTATTAGAGCAGACTTCTAATCAGCAATCAGCCACTGCCTTATCTTTATGTATTTGTCAGTTTCAGTTTCTACTTAATCATTTGAAGGATGCTACTTTATATACAAAATAACATCGTATCCAAGCACCTCTGAAAGTGTTTACCTTCACTCAGCGATCAAATATTTACAGATCACCTACTGCATGCCAGGTATGCTAGGCTCAGACGCAAGGTCACAAGGACACACTTCCTCCCTTTGTTGCGTTAGAAATGTAATAAATGTTAACATAACCCAAAGCCGCAGAGCTATAAGAACGGAAAGGAAGGAGAGAGTCATCTCGCCTTGGGATTTAGGGAATACTTTGCAGAGAAGGTGACATTTGAGATAGGCTTTTAAAGTTTGACTCAATCTTATTGGCTCTATAATTTCTCCTGATTCACCTGTGGGATTTAGATGTATTTTCAATTTTTAAAAAAATTTTGAGCTTCTTCATAGATCAAGTATAACAAGGAGCTAAACAAAGGAAAATGAGATTAAAAACGAAAATTTGACTACTATAGTTTAGCAGATTACTGAACATCAAAAGAACTGATGTAAAGCTTTGAGTGAGTATAAAAATCTAATTATATTATATGGTGACAGCTCCTCTTCTTTATTATTATTATTGTAGTAAGAACCCTTAACATGAGATCTATCCTCTTAACACATTTTTAAAAAGAGTTTATTTATTTATTTATTTATTTATTTGACAGAGAGAGAGGGAGAAAGCACAAGCAGGGGAGAAGGAGAAGCAGGCTCCCTTCTGAGCAGGGGCCCAACTCCAGACTCAATTCCAGGATTCCAGGATCATGACCTGAGCCAAAGGCAGACACTTAACCAATTGAGTCACCCAGACCTCCCCCACCCATGCATTTTTAAGTGTATAATACCATGTTGTTAACTATAGGTACAATATTATACAGCAGATCTCTAGAATTAACTCATTTTGCAAAACTAAAGCTTTATAGCCTCTGTGTAGCAACTTGCAATTTTCCTTTCTCACCAGACCCTGGCAACCACCATTCAACTCTTTATTTCTATGAGTTTAGCTACATGAGATACCTCCTATATATGAAATCATACCAAAAAAAGACTTTGAATCATAAGAAATTATTCTCAATTAATATATCATTGAATTTTTGCAAGCATTATATTTTGGATTTGACTACATATGTAATTTAAGATTACATATGCTTTAATGAGGTCTGCACATATATTGGGATATACATAATGAAAATATGATTTGCCTCCTAATTTAGAAAGAGGCCATTTAAAATTTTTTTGTGTGTACACCTTAGGTAGTGGTTCATTCATTCATTCATTCATTCATCCATATGTTCCTTCATTCATTCCTTTTTTATCTATTCAGTGCTTATAGCATACCTGGTACTGTACTAAATGCCAGTTGTATGAAGTGGGATAACACATGGTCCCCACTTTCACAAAGGGAACAACAGCTGAGGGGAAAGGAAGTGTCATAAACATTGGGTACCTGTGACTGAGGCATTTCTGGGGTCCAGGGGCTAAGGAGAAATTCCACCTTGTGGAAGCAGTATTTAGGAGGGGCTCAGAAAGGGAGATACAGCTTGAGTTGACTGTTAAAAAATGCTTTGGTGGGGGGTCAAAGTAGAAGGCAGGTGACTGTGTTTTTTAAAAACCAAATATTGTTAAAATAAACCAACAAACCATATGTTGTGGAAGTCTACTCACATGATATACTATACATGTGTGTGGAGGGAGTGTGTGAGGGCCTTTATAGGCATAAAGAGATTCAAGAAAGGATGGCCATCAAAATGTTGATGGCGCTGTTTCATGGGGTTGGCATTCTGAGGGAAAATGCGTAGACCCAGAAGTAAAACACTTCTCCTTTCAAGAACAGATGAATTTCTTTTTGTTCCTTAATACTTAACAGTTTTATTCCCTTTTAAAGCATTACGAACATTACTTTTCTTGATTTTCATGTCAACCCTATAAGTCTGTTAGCATAAGCATTATTACTTTTATTTTTTAGATGGGAGGACAGAGGTGCATAGACTCATAGATAAAAAAACAAAAGGAACCTGTAGTCTCCTGAAACTCAACCTAGTCCTCTAAGAGCAGTCCCTGACTCATAGTTAGCAGAATCTTTGGAAGCTAGTTCTAACAATATCCTACAGGGAAGCAGGATATGGTATGGAATAGTACATGAATGTGCTTATGAGAAAGTAAAGACCACTTTACATACATTATAGCAATCCTGTAAAATAGTTTATTATTAACCATGTTTTATGGAAGCGGTTAAGGGACTGGCCTAAAGGATGCAAGGTAAGTGTGCGACCACCATGGGAGCCAGTTTTCTCATGCTATTTCTGTCAAAAAGTTAAAGATTTCATTGACCACATTTAGGTGCAGCATCAGCGTGATGAATAATTTAGGATGAATAAATTTCAGTGTGTAGTTTTTCCTTCTTTCGTAGGATTGCCTCTCCTCTCTGCTTCAGTCTTTTCCTTTGGATCTTTGGATTACATGCTCATTGACATCCTAAAGTGTACAAATTCCTTTTCCCCTCTAGACAGCATCTCACACATTATTGCAGCCAGCACCATGACCTGCCAATACAAAGTGCTCAAAAGAGGGCTATTATGTGAACAACCGAGTGGAAGAAAGAACGAGAGAATGACAACTGTGGTAATATGCCCAAAGTCACATGGAGAGAACAGAGTGAAGCGAAAGCAGAATCGAAGCTCTTGGCTGTGGTTCTGGAGACAACCTAGTGCTGCTCAGTTTAATAGCAAAATCTTGAGATGAAAAAGTTCCAACAAAGGACACCAGAGAACCAAATTGCCTGACTCTTGTTTTGTGGATAACACCTGGCTTATTCCATATTTGGAATTCCCTTTCCATACAGAATTGAAGTTTGATGAAGTTTGAAATCCAAGCAGTCAAAGAAAATCCTCAGTAACTGCAAATGCAATGTTTGTGCCATTCCCCTATCCTAGAGGTCTGTCTCCAGGATGTCATCATCAGGTCTGTGCATGTTGCAAACAGCCCTGGCTGGACAGCTGGGGTCTAGGCTCAGCTCTGCCATCCAATATCTACCAGATCTTATGTAATCTAGTGAACATTTCCAGACTTTAGTATTCTCTAGAGCTGACAAATGATGTTTGTGTGGTGTGTGGGTTGTATTAGATAGCCAATTGGGGTCTTCGATCTTGAGGATTTGTGCTCTTACCTTGCCATGCATAACCACCATTCTCTTTTCGATTGCTCAAAAACACTTTTTCTTAAATTTTCCATGCAGCTACGATGGTGGGTTGCAGAGATTAAAGAGCTGTGAACAAAGAAATTATTCCTCAAAGAAATAATGCTAGAATAATGCCTCTTGCCACAAATGCTATAACTTAAAATATTTATTCAACAGGTACATACTGAACGTCTCTGGTGTTCCAGGCACTGGGGATATGGGATGAACAAAACAATTATGCATGAATAGTTATCATTAAATAGGGTTTGGGTTTAGCAACATCGTAGAGCTTAAGTGAGGCCTTCTGGAAAAATGGTGGGGTGGCAGCTACAGCAGGGAAGACGGAAGATTGTCCAGGAGATGAGGCCACAGATGTAGTAAGAACAAGCACCATTTTGAGAAATTTGATTATGGAAAGAAGGAGAGAGAGAAATAGATGTGGTGGGATGGGGGAACTATTCGATTATTTGTTTGTTTTTAGTGAGAGAAGACAGAAGGGAGAGGCAGAGGTTGAAGACACAGGAAGGAGAAGGGATGGGATTCTCGCTCGTTGAGGTACTTGTTGAGGTACAGGACATGAAGCACATGTAGAATTTGCTTTTGGTGAAGGGGAACACTTTTCTGACCAGATTACAAGAAGGGGATGGGATTCTGAGCTTTTCCTAGAATACCCCAGAAGGAATGGGCTCCCTAGATGCCAGTGATGAACTGCATGGTCTGCATGACCCACCAAACCAACCAAAAACTGTGAGATTATGCCAGAGAGCCTCTGAGTCCACACTGCACAGAATGTTGGGAAATATCCATGTGATACTCCAGGAAGCTGGAATCTTGGTTGACATAGTTTTTCTTCTATAGAACACACAATGTTTTGGGGTGCCTAGGTGGCTCAGTGGGTTAAAGCCTCTACCTTTGGCTCAGGTCATGATCTTGGGGTCCTGGGATCCTGGGATCGAGCCCCGGGATCCTGGGATGGAGGCCCGCATCTGGTTCTCTGCTCAGCAGGGAGCCTGCTTCTCTTCCTCTCTCTCTGCCTGCCTCTCTGCTTACTTGTGATCTCTTGTCTGTCAAACAAATAAATATAGTCTTTAAAATAAAAAAAAAAGAACACACAATGTTTTATTAGTTACCAGTCTCCACTAGTCTGGAGACTAATACACTGTGGGCAAAGATTTTGTAGTAGGTTCTACAGTAAGATGTACTTATTGATTATCTAGTCTCAAGCCAATGGGACTGTCAAAACACAGGTAACTTGTAAGAGAGGTCTTCGGCCCAGAGAGTACAGGTCTATGTCCTGTGATGAATTGAAGAAGATGTATTGAGTTTCAAAGATCATCTTTCTGCCAACTTCCTCATTCCTACTGGATGCTCCCAATGACCCCTGATTTTCCTTTTCCCAGGGATGTTCCTTCCTGCTCCCTTTGGATACAACTTTGTCTGTTGGATCCTACTTGTCCATATGCTTGGGCTAATAAATTTGATCTCACTTCATCTTATTCTTGGATCTACCCCAGTCTGTGCTAAGGTATTCAAAGACTTTTCAGAGGACTGAGTAACTCCATCTACCATTACTATTAGTTATAAAATGTTAGGGAGGCATAATTTTCTTTGTCATCAGAAACCTTCCAAAATTTTGGCAACATCTGCATCTCTTATGGAGTGTATGTTTTCTATAGTGATTCAGTTACCCAGAATGGACTGGCAGCAGAAGTTCCTCAGTGGTTGGGTGATGCTGAAGATCATCTCTGACCAGTCCTTGGAAGGCTTCAGAGGCCTCCCTAATGCTTTCTTAGCTCTCCCCACTAACTCCTTTAATCCAGGGTGAGGCCTGGATTTTATTAGATTTATCAGGGACTGGATATGAAATCCTGCACCAGGCACACAGTTATAATAATTTACTTAGTTATAATTTCATTTACTTAGAATTCTGCTGTCTGTCCAATCTGCTTGTCAATTCTCTTTTTCAAGACTGATAACAATGGAAAGAACAGATTCAGATGTCCCCCTTCTCTGAGTCATTCATACCGTGTTTACAAAAGAAACAATTAGTTTTTCCATTTCTTTTGTTAAACCTCTGAATATTTTGACAACAGATTCCTCAATAAGATATCAAAATTACGTGAGTACATGAATACAATTCACAATCACTGAATATATACCATGTACCATAGGTTTTATGTAATATACTTTAGCACAGGCTCAAAAGGATTAGTACTAGGACTGAACACCAAATGTAGGTTTCTTCTGTGCTACAGTAATTAACAAATGCCAGTGAAAGTTTGGCCACCTGGATATCCCAGTCTTTATGTTGCTTTCCTTTTCATAGTATGAGACCGCATTGGCTTGTTTCAACAAAATTCATTATAACTATTTTAAACAATAGTCTTTCCAGTTGTTTTTTCTTATAGTCACAGAAGAAAAATGAAATATCTATAAACACCATCAGACTACATTTAAATGTAAGGGCTTAAAAATGCTTTTTAAGCACTAGGGTCCAAAAGAGTTCAGACTTATCATTCTATCCTTCCCCATCCCCAACTCACTTTTTAAATCAAAGCATAATTTACATGTTGTAAAAGTCACCAATTTTAAGAGTATATTTTGGGTCTTTGTATTTTAATAAAAATAAAAATAAGTTAAAAAGTAAAACCACTTATTAACTTTTTAAAAAAATTGCACAAAACAAGAATATGGAATAAATTCAGAAAGCTGTCCATATTCCTCCAAAAACCCTAAACTTGGACTGGTTTAGAAGTGTACTGCTTCCTACTTTCCAGGATTAATTTATTCCCAGGTTCTAGAAATGAATTTTCTAGAATGAATAAATGAATAAAGTGAAATAAAATAAATGAATAAATAAAATGAATAAATGAATAAAGAAAAATATTAAATACTGCTCACTTCATTTTATGAAATAAACACAATCCCAGCATCAAATAGATACAGATGAGATGCTATAGCCAATCTTATTTAATTATTTGTATGTGAAAATTTATTAACAAAGGATATAATAGAATATAATAGCATGTAAGATAATAACATGGGATATGTTATTATCCCCTGTGCAATGGAGTTTATTTTAGGAATACAATTTGCAGTTAAATCTAATATCAGGAAACTTACTGAAACTTACCTGAATGAATAAGAATGGAATATGTTAATCTCAAAGTAAGTTATATAAGTATTTGAGAGAACCCTCTCATTTTTTATTTAAATAAAATAAAAATGGAAGGAGCATTCCTTAACATGATAAACCATATTAATTTGAAACCATATTAATTTGAAATCAGCAGCCTAGAGCTATTTATTGCTGAAACTCAAACACATTCCCTTTAAAGTCAGAAATACATTAGGTGATCCTTTATCTATATTAGTATTTAATAACAGTCTAGAATTTCTGGTCAGTGCTGTCAGATGTAAAATTTGACTAATAGAAAGATATATTAGAAAGGAAGTCTCAACGTGATTATTTTTGGATGACATTATCATATATTTATCATATATCATCATACACAGACAACTCAAAAGGCTTGACAGAAAAATTCTAGGAATTAATTGTAAAGTTCAATGAAATGGCAGGATACCCGATAATGACACTAAAAGTCAACCTTGAAGCCAGAAATGAGTTTAAATATAATGAAAAAAGAATAGGCACTCACAATGGCAACCAATATTTAAATTACACACTGAAAACTTTAATAGAAAATGATTAGTTAAAGGATTAAAATATTCATAAAAATAATCTCAGAGAAATAGTTTAAGAGAAGCATAGACTGTCCTAGGAATGAGCCCTAAAAGAGGAATGAGTGTGTAAAGAGTGCACAGCTTCCTTAACATGAATTGATAAGAAGTGCAAAAACAAAATTTTTCTAGAGGTCTCTTTGAGTATTCATCAAGGCATTCCAAAGTTACAACCGTGCCTAAAAGTAATTGGGTGAAAGCAGACTAGGGACTAATAATATATGTCAGGTGTATGGTTATCTGATGGTCTGGCTTGACTCAGAGACAGCTTAGAATGAAAGCAGCACAGAATTGTCCTGGGACTAATGGCTGCTGGGACTGGGTGATGTGCACATGTGAAAAGTTTAAAAAGCAAACTTTAAACAGCAGCTTTTAGTATAGGCTCAATGACCCAGAGAGGGACTTCAGTGTCTGAGTCATCCTCCTGACTTACATACAAAACATTGTCTATATGAATGAACGAAAATTTTTCTTTTTCCGAGGGAGGAGGTCCAAAACTCTGATCACATCCTTAGGAGTCTATTTAACTAAAATAATAACAATTGGAGCAAATAGCTTTCCTAAATTTTGGCCAGCCCTCCATGAGGATTATTTCTTGCAACTATTGTGTTGACTAGGAATTAAGAAATAGAGATTGAGGGCACCTGGGTGGCTCAGTTGATTATGCATCTGACACTTGGGTTTGGCTCATGTCATGATCTCAGGGTCATAGGATCGAGCCCCGAGTCAGGCTCTGCACTGAGCATGGAGTCTGCTTGTCCCTTTCCCTCTGCTTCCCTACCTCCACCACTCACTCTCTCTCTAAAATAAAAAAAAAAAATAGAGATTGTAAGGCTATGCTCTCTTGCACAGACCCTGATGTACAAATGTGACTTGTCAAACTGTGAGGGTTCTTGGAATCTTTGTGAAGGAAGAATTCATGATTGAGGAACCTAAGACTTGAGGGGAAAAGAGAGTTGGGTGGAAACTGAGGTTGCAAGTGAAGTCCGGAAAGCTATTATATGAGGCTGTCAACCTATTAAAGGAGATTAAAAAAAAAAAAAAAGATTTTATTTATTTATCTGATAGACAGAGATCACAAGTAGGCAGAGAGGCAGAGAGAGAGAGGAGGAAGCAGGCTGTCCACAGAGCGGAGAGCCCAATGTGGGGCTCAATCCCACGACCCTGGGATCATGACCCGAGCTGAAGGCAGCGGCTTTTACCCACTGAGCCACCCAGGTGCCCCGAGGCTGTCAACCTATTAAAGCAACATAAGTGGGGCAACATGTTAAATAAAGACAGCAAAAGTGACATTTCATAAATCCCAAAAAAGTTAATTACGGACATTACAAAATTAATTCCCATTTACCATTTCTAACTCTGCAGAACTTATTCATCATCCCCTACTGAGCTGCTTTCAAATTCACATCGCTTTGCTGCTGCTAGTATGTATCATAAAAAGCCCTCCTCCTCCCTGCCTCCTGCTGTCTAGTTAGTTTTGTTCTTGGTCCCAATGTTTAAGACCTTTTAAGTTTTGTCACCAGAAGGTGTTGATTCCCGCCTCCCAGGCCCACGACGTTCTAGAGACAAATAGAGTGAAATAGCTCCTCTTAAGAATGTTCCAGTGCCCTCTTTTCAAAAAGACTCAGCCCCGTAATGGCCTTTTTTTCCCTCCACTTCCAAATTATCACATATGGTTTCATTAGAAAACTCCTACTCTGTCATCTACTTTGTCTCCTTTCCTTTTATAAGTAAAGGTTTTTAATTAAGGAACAAAACCTGAAAGTCCAGCAGCTGTGAGGGCGATGATGATGGTGGTGATGATAGCACTTTTCTCTGTGCTTTGCCTGTCTTAACACGTGAAAGGTGCATGTCAGCCCTACAAGGTAGTGTCTGAAACATTACCTGAAACTTAGTAATAGGGAAAAGAGATAAGTGGCTGTCTTTCCAGGGCATGGCTGGGCTTGCAACTTGTCTTGATTTTCTATTTCCTTGACGGACTTTTTTTTTTTTAATATTTTATTTATTTATTTGAGAGAAAGAGATAGAGTGAGACAGCATGAGAGGGGAGGTCAGAGGGAGAAGCAGACTCCCTATGGAGCTGGGAGCCTGATGTGGGACTCGATCCCAGGACTCTGAGATCATGACCTGAGCCCAAGGCAGTTGCTTATCTAACTGAGCCACCCACGCGCCCCTAAGGACTATTTTGCAACCTGGCGGAGGCAGAGGTTAACTTGTCGATTTTGTTGAGGCACGAAGAATTTCTCCTGGGTTGGTGGGCCAGTGGATGGGGGACGTGGTAATCCCAAAGGTTATGGTCATGGCCCTCTTGGCCCTGAATTTCTTTTGTTTCTAGCCCTGCAATTTTTTCTGCACATTTGTTTATTACATCACCTATACATGCCTATCTTCTCAAATGCTCTTTGGGCCAGTTTTATCATCTTACTTTTCCCTCATTAACTAATGATTTAAATAAAACCCATGACACAATCACTTTTTTAACCTTTTGAAAATCATACTCTCAACACTAAGTGTGTTGCGTCATAACTTCTTAATGATTGTGTACTCTTCTATTGTGTGGACTTCAGTTTACTCAACTGATTCCCCCATTGTAGGGTACTGAGGTTATTGCCAATATTTTTCCTTTGAAGAAAAAGCGATGCTTTATGAAATATTTAGTGGCTAGACAATTACAGTTGGTCAATTATAATCATACAAATGAAAAAGTTCACACCAGTTTATATTCAACAGAATATGAGAAAACCCACGTTCATATTTCACATTTTTTTCCCTGAATGATTCTCAACAGGAGTGACTCATACACATAAATTGAAAAGGTGGGATTGATGAAAATGTGTAACTAAAATTTTGAGGAAAGAGAATTTAGAATTGGGGACAATTTACTGCACTATGTATTAAGGGCAAATTCTATTATTTGAGAATCAATGAGTAGGTTTGACAATAAAGTTATTTTCTAACTAATCTTTTTTATTTTTTTTTAAGATTTTATTTATTTATTTGAGGGAGACAGAGATAGCAATAGAGATCACAAGCGAGTGGGGAGGAGAAGGAGAAGTAGGCTCCCTGTGGGATTCGATCCCAGGACCCTGAGATCATGACCTGAGTGGAAGGTAGTTGCTTAACTGACTGAGCCACCCAGGTGCCCCTGTTCTAACAATCTAACATTTGTGCCTGGATGGTTGCCTACAAATAGAGCAGTGGATTATTCATAGACAGAACCAACTTCTTTTCCTCCCTCAATTTTTTTCCCTTCCTTTTTTCCTTCCTTCCCTCCCTACCCTCCTTCCCCCGCCAAAAAACATATCTAGATGCTCTACAAAACAATGGGTAAAAAAAGCCACAAATTTTTATGTCATCAAGAAGAGCAACAGTAATTTCAGTGTGGAAAATACAGTAGTAAGAACACCTGTGTATGGATTTACACAAATAAACTAAAGAATACCTAATTTTTAAAAAGATTTTATTTATTTTGATAGAGAGAGTAGGGATGGAGGGGCAAAGGGAGAGAAACTCAAGCAGACTTCCCACTGAGCATGGAGCCCACAGGGGGCCAGATATCATGACCTTGAGATCATGACCTGAACTTAAGTAAAGAGTCAGATGCTTAATCAACTGAGCCACCCCGGCACCCTAAGCATACTTAATTTTAAGCCATGTTGTTTCATTCACATCAGCATAATCTATTTCATAGTGGAAGTTAAAACTTATTTCCTAACGTTAAATAAAAAGGAGAAAAAAGCTAAGTGAATTTAAAAAGATTTTAGTAAATACATGTTTTGAAGTACATAGAACATGGCAATTTCCACCATCTTATCTACCTAGAACTTAATTCTGTTTGCAAGGCATCAGAAATGCAAATTCTTTAAGCTTGTAGGTTTCTTAAAGTCAATAGTGAGAGCAAGTCCCAAAACATTGCTATCACTACTGTTCATTTTACAAACTTTTAATGCTTTACGAATATTTGTTTTACTATTTAGTGAGCAGTATCACTAAGCCCAAACAAAGAGTGGGTTACCAGAAATCTATATAGGGCTCAAAGAACTAAGAGGAGGAAGTGAGGTATAGATGCAAGGAAGAGAACCCAGTGCTTCCAGAAACAAGCTAAATATGTTGTCTTCTTGCTACTGAAGAATTTCTAATAGAGCAAAAGCACTGATGATTTGTCTTGAACACCTCAGTTTCCCTTCTGGTTCTAGAGTGATCTGGAGTTGGGAGGGAAAGATACGTACATTAATTAATTTAAACTCATTGATAGACTTAATCTTGAACATGAACCAACCTAAGGGTCTGAAGGTAAATTAGGTAGACTTTGTCCCCACCCCGACACCCACCCCTCCACCCCTCCACCACATGCCAGGTCTCTGAGATTCCCCAGGCAGGCGACAACCATGCAGAGAGAGAGAGGAGAAGACAAGCAGTCAATTGCTGAAGAACCAGAGATTGCAGGAGGCAATGTTCCCATCACACCAAATTGCTAAACTGGTATCAGACAAGGGTTTAAAAAAACAAAAAACTCCAAAATAAACCACTTTCTTGGCATACTATGCTGGGAACTGTGTGTTATTCTTCTTTTGTGTGTTTACTGAATTTCCTCTAAAAGCACTTAGCTCCTTCTGGTCCTTAAACACGATCTGGGTTTTCATAACCATTAAGGTGAACAACAACAAAAGGGTTGCCAAAGTTGTTAGCCTCAGTGATCAACTATCCAGATGTCGGGGGATGTTTACCAGAAATTTTCCTTAATGAGCCAGACCATTTGGCACAGGTTATGGGTGTTGCTAGAAAGGCTCTCTTGGAAATTAATTCAGGAATATCCTCTTTGATGAAAGGGCTGAACCACAGGCCTGAGAAGTTAAAAGATTTATTTCTAATTGAGACCTTTTTAAGATTAAAAGACAAACTAAAATTGAGTCCAGAGCAAAGTGGAGTTTGAAGGATTGGGTTTTTCTGCCAGCTCTAACATATAGTTTTAGGACACATAAGAGGAGTTTTAATGCATTGAACAGACTAGGTCAGTAAATAAATATCCATTGAGCTCTAGAATTCATACTTTCCCCTACATGCTAATTGCAAGTACTCTGCTGACCTACAGTCCCATGAAAAATATTTTAACTAAAGAAAGGGGGAGGGCATAGTATAATGATTTTTCCAAGCTTCTCTGTTTGATTTCCTTGAGGAAATCTGTGTCCTCTGAAGTTCGGTATTCACCAGAATCTGCCGGATGTGGCACTGCTCACGTCTCCACCCCCACAAAGACCAGCCCCGGGGTCCAGCCTAGGTATGACAGGCCCTGGGGTGCCACGGAAATCCTAGAGATGCCACAGTTTGGGGTCTCCTGGGTGTTGCTATTGTAGTACTGGGCTGAGGAAGAATTGTAGGAGATACGATTCAGGGGAGGCACTGGGCCAATCCAGATGCCTGAGGGCTTTTTCTGAATGGGATTAAATAGAATGTGTTTGTACCCTGTGGGTATTGGAAATGGAGTTACTTGTCCTAGGAAGAGGTAAGAGTGGGATTTGCCTCTGTGAGAGAGGAGGTAAAAATTGAGACGACTTGTTTCAAAACAAGCATCTGAGAATGTTTTTTCCTGGGTCAGACATCGGATTTAAACTTACCGTCAGACGGTTGGACAGTTAACTTAATTTCACGGTTGCTTTACATCTTCCAGTCTTTCGGGTAACAGAGAAAACCAGTGTGAGGGTGGCAAAAGGAAGCTAAGGGGCGCTTCTCCAGCTGGGTGCTGGAGAAGAGGACTGTGGCTGAGGGCTGTGGTCAGGAGTGCTGGGAAGTCACAGGAGAGCCCTCCAGATCAGTGTCCGCGGCGGGGTTGGGGGGCCTGTTCCTGTTCTGCGGTGGGCGCTGGGCGGCAGCCTCGCATCTCCTCCAGTAACACCAACTGGAGACAGACCTTCATCTCTGGGCCCTTCCCAAAAGTCTTCTCTTCAACCTTCCAAGAAAAGGCCAAAGATGTTTTCTTGTGAGAGGAGGGCTGGTTCCAAAGGGGACACTTTGGGACATCCTTAGAAAACTGTAATATTAAAAAAGTCTGAGACCCAGTGTCTAAATCATGTAACCTGGGATCCTGTAAGGTGTGCTCTGAAATGACAGGGCCCAGGGAAGGAGTGATTTTCCAAATGGAAGTACCCTGCCTTTCGAGAAGCACATCATGGAACCTAATTTGATTTTTCTGCATGTTCCCTGTGTTCTTTTCCTTTCTCAGAAACCAATTTTGGAGGCAAGTAGCTGCCTGTCAATTTCACAAATTAAACAAATGTCATATAATTGTATAATTCTTCACTATTTCCCAATTCTTCTTTCTCTTATGCCTCAGACTGCTGGAGGAGAGATTTATCCATGATATTAGCTTGTTGATCTAAATCCTAGGCAACCTAGTTTCCAAAGAAATTGACATTTATATTCCTTTAATATGATACTGCAAATGGAAGGCTAGTATTTATTGTGGAAATAAGTATTTCAAGCACATGGGTTTATTTCCAATATACTTTCTTCTCATTATTTCTTTTTATTCTGATGTCTCCAGATTATTGCAGACTTTCTTTTAAAACCCTTCTCAAATTTAAGTATGTTCTGTGATGATTTCTAATCTTGGTAGAAATACCAGATGAAATAGATTTCAGGCCTTGTTTGATTGACATTGTATATAAATATGAAGACCAATGGACATATCTTTTTCTCCCAGTTCCAAACAAGCACTAATAAAGTCAGCTTTAAAATGTATATTATTAGTTACAAATCCTAAGATTTGAAAAAAGTTGTTGAAATTGTTAGATGGATTGCACAGCTGAATGCCAACAATAACCATAAAAGCTTTAAGCTGAAAAAAGCTCTTTGCATGAATTATTTCATTTAATCTTCGCGATGCCTCATGAAGTGGGTGTTAACAAATAAGGAAACTGATGTTTAGAAATTAAGCAGTTTATCTCAATCACTCTGCCAATAGGGAGCAGATTCAAAGTTTGAATTCAGGTTTTTGGTACCAATGGTTTATACTCCCAGGAAGTCTCCTTAGCCAGAGTTAGAATAATTCATAGAGAAATACAGTCATACCTTTCCTTAAGATTCATTAGATCTTCTTTTTTGGTTTTCAAAATTATTTGATTTATTCAAAATTTTGTCTATATAAATGACCATATATGCTGATACTTAGCGTCAAGGAAATAGACGGATAGATGGTGTGAGTACTCAACCTGATATCCATAACTGTTTAAATAAGTTCATAAAGGGGCACCTGGATGGCTCGGTTAGAAGAGCACATGATTCATGATCTCAGAGTTGTGAGTTCAAGAATCATGTTAGGTGTAGAGGTTGCTAAGTAAATATATAAATAAATAAATAACTTAAAAAAAAAGATTTTAAAGAAATTCATAAAATTTGTCTTCCCAGTATACCTAAGTTCTTTTTTTTTATTTAAGCTTTTTTTTATTTAAACATATAATGTAACCCCACCACCCTCTCCCAACCCCTCTCCCCCCCACCCCCCTCAGTTTGTTTCATGACATTAAGAGCATTAAGAGTCTCTTTTGGTTTGTCTCTCTCCCGATCCCATCTTTTTTCATTTTTTCTTTTCCTACCACATTAACCCCCAACCCCGTTGCATCTCCACTTCCTCATACAGGGAGATCATGTGATAGTTGTCTTTCTCCAGTTGACTTATTTCGCTAAGCATAATACGCTCTAGCTCCATCCATGTCGTTGCAAATGTTAAGATTCCATTTCTTTTGATGGCTGCATAGTATTCCATTGTGTATATATACCACCTCTTCTTTATCCATTCATCTGTTAATGGACATCTAGGTTCTTTCCATAACTTGGCTATTGTGGACATTGCTGCTATAAACATTCAGGTACACGTGCCCCTTTGGATCACTACGTTTGTATCTTTAGGGTAAATACCCAGTAGTGCAATTGCTGGGTCATAAGTTAGCTCTATTTTCAATTTTTTGAGGAACCTCCATGCTGTTTTCCAGAGTGGTTGCACCAGCTTGCATTCCCACCAACAGTGTAGGAGGGTTCCCCTTTCTCCACATCCTCACCAGCATCTGTCATTTCCTGACTTGTTCATTTTAGCCATTCTGACTGGTGTGAGGTGGTATCTCATTGTGGTTTTGATTTGTATTTCCCTGATGCCCAGTGATGTGGAGCACCTTTTCATGTGTCTGTTGGCCATATGGATGTCTTCTTTGCAGAAATGTCTGTTCATGTCCTCTGCCCATTTCTTGATTGGATTATTTGTTCTTTGGGTGTTGAGTTTGCTAAGCTCTTTGTAGATTTTGGATACTAGCCCTTTATCTGATATGTCGTTTGCAAATATCTTCTCCCACTCTGTCAGTTGTCTTTTGTTTTTGTTGACTGTTTCCTTTGCTGTGCAAAAGCTTTTGATCTTGATGAAGTCCCAATAGTACATTTTTTCCCTTGCTTCCCTTGCCTTTGGCGTTGTTCCTAGGAAGAAGTTGCTGCGGCTGAGGTCGAAGAGGTTGCTGCCTGTGTTCTCCTCAAGGATTTTGATGGATTCCTTTCTCACGTTGAGGTCCTTCATCCATTTTGAGTCTATTTTCATGTGTGGTGTAAGGAAATGGTCCAATTTCATTTTTCTGCATGTGGCTGTCCAATTTTCCCAACACCATTTGTTGAAGAGGCTGTCTTTTTTCCATTGGATATTCTTTCCTGCTTTGTCAAAGATTAGTTGACCATAGAGTTGAGGGTCTATTTCTGGGCTCTCTATTCTGTTCCATTGATCTATGTGTCTGTTTTTGTGCCAGTACCATACTGTCTTGATGATGACAGCTTTGTAGTAGAGCTTGAAGTCTGGAATTCTGATGCCACAACTTTGGCTTTCTTTTTCAATATTCCTTTGGCTATTCGAGGTCTTTTCTGGTTCCATATAAATTTTAGGATTATTTGTTCCATTTCTTTGAAAAAATTGGATGGGATTTTGATAGGCATTGCATTAAATGTGTAGATAGCTTTAGGTAGCATAGACATTTTCACAATATTTATTCTTCCAATCCATGAGCATGGAACATTTTTCCATTTCTTTGTGTCTTCCTCAATTTCTTTCATGAGTACTTCATAGTTCTCTGAGTATAGATTCTTTGCCTCTTTGGTTAGGTTTATTCCTAGGTATCTTATGGTTTTGGGTGTAATTGTAAATGGGATTGACTCCTTAATTTCTCTTTCTTCTGTCTTGTTGTTGGTGTAAAGAAATGCAACTGATTTCTGTGCATTGATTTTATATCCTGACACTTTACTGAATTCCTGTATAAGCTCTAGCAGTTTTGGAGTGGAGCCTTTTGGGTTTTCCACATATAGTATCCTATCATCTGCAAAGAGCGATAGTTTGACTTCTTCTTTGCCGATTTGGATGCCTTTAATTTCTTTTTGTTGTCTGATTGCTGAGGCTAGGACTTCTAGTACTATGTTGAATAGCAGCGGTGATAGCGGACATCCCTGCCATGTTCCTGACCTTAACGGAAAAGCTCTCAGTTTTTCTCCATTGAGAATGATACTTGCAGTGGGTTTTTCATAGATGGCTTTGATAATATTGAGGTATGTGCCTTCTATCCCTACACTTTGAAGAGTTTTGATTAGGAAGGGATGTTGCACTTTGTCAAATGCTTTTTCAGCATCTATTGAGAGTATCATATGGTTCTTGTTCTTTCTTTTGTTAATGTATTGTATCACATTGATTGATTTGCGGATGTTGAACCAACCCTGCTGCCCTGGAATAAATCCCACTTGGTTGTGGTGAATAATCCTTTTAATGTACTGTTGGATCCTATTGGCTAGTATTTTGGTGAGAATTTTTGCATCTGTGTTCATCAAGGATATTGGTCTGTAATTCTCTTTTTTGATGGGATCCTTGTCTGGTTTGGGGATCAAGGTGATGCTGGCCTCATAAAATGAGTTTGGAAGTTTTCCTTCCATTTTTATTTTTTGGAACGGTTTCAGGAGAATAGGAATTAATTCTTCTTTAAATGTTTGGTAGAATTCCCCTGAGAAGCCATCTGACCCTGGGCTTTTGTTTGTTTGGAGATTTTTGATGACTGTTTCAATCTCCTTACTGGTTATGGGCCTGTTCAGGTTTTCTATTTCTTCCTGGTTCAGTTTTGGCAGTTTATATGTCTCTAGGAAAGCATCCATTTCTTCCAGATTGTCAAATTTGTTGGCATAGAGTTGTTCATAATATGTTCTTATGATTGTTTGTATTTCTTTGGTGTTGGTTGTGATCTCTCCTCTTTCATTCATGATTTTATTTATTTGGGTCCTTTCTCTTTTCTTTTGGATAAGTCTGGCCAGGGGTTTATCAATCTTATTAATTCTTTCAAAGAACCAGCTCCTAGTTTCATTGATTTGTTCTATTGTTTTTTTGGTTTCTATTTCATTGATTTCTGCTTTGATCTTTATTATTTCTCTTCTCCTGCTGGGTTTAGGCTTTCTTTGTTGTTCTCTCTCGAGTTCCTTAAGGTGTAGGGTTAGGTTGTGTATTTGAGACCTTTCCTATTTCTTGAGATAGGCTTGTATTGCTATATATTTTCCTCTCAGGACTGCCTTTGCTGTGTCCCACAGATTTTGGACTGTTGTGTTTTCATTATCATTTGTTTCCATGGTTTTTTTCAATTCTTCTTTCATTTCCTGGTTGACCCATTCATTATTTAGAAGGATGCTGTTGAGTCTCCATGTATTTGTGCTCTTTCCACATTTCCTCTTGTGATTGAGTTCTAGCTTCAGAACACTGTGGTCTGAAAATATGCAGGGAATGATCCCAATCTTTTGATACCGGTTGAGACCTGATTTATGACCCAGGATGTGATCTATTCTGGAGAATGTTCCATGGGCACTAGAGAAGAATGTGTATTCTGTTTCTTTGGGATGGAATGTTCTGAATATATCTGTGATGTCCATCAGGTCCAGTGTGTCATTTAAGACCTTTATTTCCTTGTTGATCTTTTGCTTGGATGATCTGTCCATTTCAGTGAGGGGTGTGTTAAAGTCTCCAACTATTATTGTATTCTTGTCAATGTGTTTCTTTGATTTTGTTATTAATTGGTTTATATAGTTGGCTGCTCCCATGTTAGGGGCATAGATATTTAAAATGGTTAGATCTTCTTGTTGGACAGACCCTTTGAGTATGATATAGTGTCCTTCCTCAGTCTTCAGTGTGCCTTCAGAGAAAAGCTTTTAATCACTCCCGTCTCCCCAGCCTCCAGCCGCGCTTGGAGAAAATCGTGCATAATCAGTCCCGTCTCACTGGCTTCTGGGAGCACTCCGAGCTCACCCAGCCTGTGACCAAGCTTCTCTGTCTCTGGCAGAGTCCCACCTGGAGTTTCCAAACCCCGTAGATCCCTGAGCTCTCCCCGGCCGGAGTCTCCCTGGATCTTGTGGGGACCCCTCGCACAGAGCACCGGCCCGTGTCACAGAGCACCGGCCCGTGTCACAGACCACGGCTCTAGGAAACCTTGGCCCTGTCTCCGCAGCCGGCTTCCCCGCTCTAATACATGTGAGCTCTGCGACATTCAGACAGCCCCGATCCTTCTGTGACCCCGTGGGACCTGAGTCCACGCTGTCCCCATGAGGTCTTCACCCCAGTTTAGCCTCTGGAGCGATGTCCCTCCGTGGAGCAGACTTTTAAAAGTCATGATTTTGTGCTCCGCCACTTGCCGGGAGCCGGCCCCTCCCCCTGGGGTCTATCTTCCCGTCGCGTTGGATTCACTTCTCCGCTGGTCCTACCTTTCGGAAAGTGGTCGATTTTCTGTTTCTAGAATTGTTGTTTTTCTTCTCTTCGATGTCCTGTTGGATTCGTAGGTGTTCGGAATGGCTTGATAGGCTATCTAGCTGATCTCCTGCTGCCTGATGTCATCTCAGCCTGCTACTTCTCTGCCATCTTGACTCCTCCCCACCCCAGTATACCTAAGTTCTAATGTGTGGTTATAACAGCATGATTAGAAATGAAGCTACACTGTGTTTACCTACCATCTTGCCTTTTTTTTTTTTTTCTAATTCTGTATTTCCAGATGGTGTACATTTCTTTGTCTTATGCCTGAATTTTTCCTGGGTAATTTTATGCAAAAGCCCAGGCATTTTTCATGTCTTTGAAATCCGATCTAGTTCAAAGCCCCTGACCTTAATAGCTTATTCAGTGAAT
This sequence comes from Taxidea taxus jeffersonii, assembly GCA_003697995.1. NCBI lineage: Eukaryota > Metazoa > Chordata > Mammalia > Carnivora > Mustelidae > Taxidea > Taxidea taxus. The sequence goes on from RCUC01154651.1 coordinate 30,299, forward strand.
GATACGCCCTAAGTACTTACAGAAACATGTTCTCTCACTCACTAGGTACCATGCCTCTTGAATTCATTGTTGGCACAAGCAGTTGGTGGTAACACAGCTTTCTTACTCTTTCCTTATCATGCCATTGTATTATTTCATTCTGGATGGGTATATAAATTCCCTGGGATTAAACATTTGATTGTGCCATTATTTAGTTTTATTTGTCAGCCGCTGAATGATCTCATTTATGGCAAATCACAATTCTAATTAGTTAGTGGGATAGTATCAGATTCCAAGTGTATGTATTTTTATTTCTAATTTTGGCCCAGAACGAGAATTTAATGCTCAGAAGAATAAAATTACCTCAACCAATGTTCAGTGCACAACACAGTAACCATTACACTTTCTTTGGCTGCTTTGAAGTTCTTTGGATTTGTACATATTGGATTTTGCTTTCCCATTTGCCACCAAGATCTGGTCTCATGCTGTTGAATCAAATAACCATTGTAGAAATTTAAAAGATGACCCTTTGACTTTCTATTGTATTTTATGTTATCGTTGTGCCATAAAGTTTATTTAACAGAAAAGCTAATATAGAAAAGAACCCATGGGGAGTATATCAGAATTAAATCTCATGTTCTTTGCAATTTCCTCAAGGCTAGTTTCCAACCTACATTGTTTTCACAATAAAGCAGCTGATTTCACATAATATCTGTCGCTATGGTGACAATAGGACAATGATAGCTGGAAAAGCTAATAGTGTTTTTCTAACTTGCCTCCTGGAATGTGTAGCAGACATAAAAGCAGCAGCAAAGTGATTCCTGCAGGGTGAGGTCAGCAATGAACCCATCCAGTGAGGCATTGTCTCTTCTCCAAATCAAGGAGGACACAAGCCTTCGCCAACCAATCCTTTCACGTTTCTGCTTAAGTGTCCAGTATTTCACCTGTTTGCCTGAATTTCTTGAGAAGAAATCTAAAGAATAACAGTAAACAGTGCTAGGAAGAGCATGATGGAAGGACAGAAAGAGGCATGGAGAGATGAAACCCCAAGTAACACAGTCATGGCTCCAAATGATCTGAAGTAAGCCCCAGGAGAGGGGGAGAAAAAGAGGAGGGTTGCATCAAAGGGTAAATGGGGAAGAAGAGAAGAAGGCATGGCAAACAGTGGCAGTTACAGCCTGTGTGACTAACAAGTTTAAAAGCATTAGCTTTTTATATGGTAATCCACACGTGCCTCTGGCTGTGTCGCGTTATCTGAGCACAGATGGAAATATGGAAGGATACATGGTTACGTGTGAGCAGTGAGCATGGGTTACCTTGGAGATGGGGTGTATGTGGTGGAAGGCGAGAAGAGAGGCCAGTGGGTGCCAAGAAAAAATAAGATGAAGCATGTATGTGATCACAGTATTGAAGGTCTCTAAGATTACAAAAATATGTAGGAAGAAATGAACTCTCCTTCAGACTTTGGAGGCGCTCACTTGGCACAGATGAATCCATGGCACTTGGTGAAAGTCGTTTTGCCTGGCCATGTCAAGGGAGGGGCTGCTATGGACCGGAAGACAGGATGTAGGCTGCTCGAAGGCAGCCCCGGTACTTAGCTGTAGATTCCTTCCCCACAATATTCTTATGCTTTTTCTGGGGAGATGAGGGGTGGGGCTTGAAGGAAAGATAGGGAAACCTTGGTGAGGTAATTTTCTGGAAAGGTAGCAGAGCCAGGTTATATCTAAGGTGAAAACAAAGAAACAAACAAACACCACTGAGTGATTTGAAGAACCTATAAAAGCACTTTATTTGATAATATCTTACTTACAAATGCCTAAAATTTCATGTACAGTCAGGCGAGGGGTGGTAAATAGGTTTCTGTTCATGGGCATCTCCATTTTGTTGGTCGTCTCCGTCTAGTATGGAGCCATTATAACTATATATTGCTGTCTGTCAAACCATCCCAGAACTCAGGGGCTTCAAATGACAATAGACATTTTCTTATGACTTGGCTTCTGTAGGTCAGGAATCCAGGAAAGGGTCATGTAGAATGTCTCCTATGAAAGAAAGTCAGATAGTGATGAGGGCAGTGGGGGTCTGGAGCAACTGAGGACTGGAATGGCATCTCTCTCTCTCTTTTTATATATCTATCTATGTCTACTGATTGATCAACTGATTTATCCATAGATAGTCTCTCTACAAGGCTTCCTCATAGCACGATGGCCTCAGGGTAATTGAACGACTGAAGGCTTCAAGGACATGTATCTCACCTTTAAGAGCGAGCATTTCTGCTGAGAAGGCAGAAGCTGCATCATCTCTTAGGACTTAACCCTGGAAGACCAACAGAGTTGCTTCTGGTACATTCTGCTGATTACAAGTGAGCCACAAATCCACCCAGACTCAAGAGGAGAGGGATTAAACTCCACCTCTTAGTTGGGGGGCAACAAGGTGATGGAAAGGTCATTGGAAGAAAGACACAGCTGTGGCCATCTTTGAGAAACACCATCTGCTAAAGGTGCTTTATTGAGAAGGGTTTCAGGCCACACCCACGGTGCATGGGAGTGCTGGAGTGTTGTAGTGTGAGGCAGTACGTGTGTATAGCAGGTGCTGATGAGCCAAAGCAGCCTGTGTTATGTACTTGCCCTCCCTGCATTATGTACTTTCTTCTCTCCAGGCCTTTTGTCAAACAAAAGTGCCCTTGCTAATAATATTCCCATATATTTTCTTCTTTGACAAAACAGATTAAGTATGCAGACAAAAAAGGGGAATACAAAACAAGAAAACTCTCCACAAAATCCAAGGTGACTTTGAGAATGCAGCATGGGAAGAGAGTATGTAGAAAGGGTTTGGGAAAAAAATAGCTAAAGGCTGGTTCTAGAAGATGTCATAGGAACCTACAGTTGTAAGGCTACAGATTGCAGAAAAGACCTGTATATTTTTCGGGTATGGATTGCAGTGGGGTAAACTTCTTAGGAAAAAAAGAATAAGTAACAAAATTTGAGGGAACTTTATAAAGAAATCAAAAGCTTCAGTATGACAAAAGAACACATTAAAAAGTCAGAAGACAATCAGACTGGAGGAAAAAAATGTTTGCAATACACATAACAAAGGATTATATTTCAAAGAGCTTCTGGCAAATGTGCAGGCAAATAATAAACAGCCTAATAAAAATATGGCCTAAGGATATCAGCAGGCAGTCCACAGAAAAGAAAGGGAAAATGTCCAATAAATATAAACTTTGTGACCTGGAAATACAAATTGAAACAAAAATGAGCTACCATTTTTAACCATTAGCTTCCAATATTAAAAATAACGACAATATTGGGGTACCTGAGTGGCTCAGTCAGTTGAGCATCCAACTCTTGATTTCAGCTCTGGTTGTGTTCTCCGGGCTGTGGGTTCGAGCCCTGTGTCTGGCTCAGTGCAGAGCCTGCTTGAGAGTCTCTCTCTCCATCTCCCTCTCTACCCTCCCCTTGCTCTTCTCTCACTCAAATATATAAATAAATAAATAAATACATAAATACATATCTTTAAAAAAATCATGACAATATCAAGTGCTGGCTAGGGTATGAGGAACTCATTTGCATTACTGGTGTGATTGTAAGTTGCCAGAACTTACACAAAAGTAATTTGGTATTTTTATTAGAATTGAAAATTCATATGTCTTTAACACAGCAATGTATACCTTTGAGAATATATTCAGCAGAAAAAAGTTTGCATTTCACATTTAACACATACATTAAAGAATGTTTATTATGACAATTTTATTACTTACAAAAACCAGAAAAAAATTAAAGGCTTGTCAAGAAGGTAGTGACTGAATTTTTTAAATTATGGAATTTTAGTCTATAGAATGCTATGCACCCAAGTAAAATATTAAAGTATATCTCTACATATATCTTAAAGATATATCCACATAGAATAAAGTTAAAAAGTTACAGAGTAATATGTATTTACAGATTCTATAGTTCATAATATGCATAACATAAAGAAAATGATAAATATATGTAGATACGATTAGTTAAATAAAGGAAGTACAGAGGGACTCACTTGAAATTGTTAGTGGGATTAACAAAGGGTTGTTAGGGGCACCTGGGTGGCTCAGTGGGTTAAAGCCTCTGCCTTCGGCCCAGGTCACGATCCCAGGGTCCTGGGATCGAGCCCTGAATCGGGCTCTCTGCTCAGCAGGGAGCCTGCTTCCTCCTCTCTCTCTCTGCCTGCCTCTCTGCCTGCTTGTGATCTCTGTCAAATAAATAAATAAAATCTTAAAAAAAAAAGCCAACAACAAAGGGTTGTTAATGCCCATTTGGGGAGACAGGAAGAGAAACAATTTTCCTGTTTAAACATCTTGATCTTTGGAAATGTTTCTGCAAGCATGTATTGCTGTTCGACCCAAAAGACTAAGGAAAAGGAATGATCGTTACATGTGTAGGCTAGCTTAGCTCCAGTGCAAATAACTATCTGTTGAATGAATAAACAAATTTCTTGGATCCATCCTTTCATTTATGTAAGTCTTTTTCGGCTTAGAGGGAGACTGGGATCTCTACACTGACATTCCTCCCTCTTTTTTTTTTTTTTTTGGATCGTATGGGGTACCTGCTTGTCTCAGGCAGTTAAGCGTTTCCTTTTGCTCAGGTCATGGTGCTGGGATCCTGGGATCAAGCCCCAAGTTGGGCTTTCTGCTCAGTGGGAAGTCTACTATTCCTTTTCTCTCTCTCTCAAATAAATAAAATCTTAAAAAAACAATAAATCGTAGTGATAATACTTTTTGTTCTTCCCATGAGGAAGGTTATTCCAGTAAATTAAGTTTCTATTTTGATAATTCAGGCCTACATCGTTTTGTCAAAATAATTCAAGCAAAACAAAAAATGCACAAAACAAATGTAAATGGCTTTGCTGCTCCTGTATTTGGAGGATCAAAGATTTGTGGCATAGATTTTTCCAACTTGATTCAGTTCTCTGCCCAAATTAACTAGAAAATGCTCATTTCATGCAATTATAGATCTTTATTGCTTTTCATTATAAAATGTTTTCCTTAAGGAATAGACCATTTTTGAGAAAGCCTAATTTTCTGCAGGGATTAAAAAAATTATAACATCTCATCTTTTTGAGAATTGAATTTGAACTAAATCTAAGAATAGTTTAAAATTCAATTTCCTGCATTGGAGAATCCATCAATACCTACCACGTACCCAGTAAAAGTCCAAGTTTCTACTCATTGTGTTTTGATCACTTGATTACAACAATGGCTTAGTTTTTGATGAAAATCTCGTTTTTTCTACCCACACAATTATCTCTATGTGAACCTGGTGGTCACTAACTACACTCGTTCTTTAAGGGTGGAGGGCTGGGCTGGTGCCCTCTTCAATATTATTGCCTCTTTCTTAGTTCCTATTATTAATGTCCCTGGATCAGGAGTTCTTTACCACTCACCCAGCAAGGAGCAAGATCTTCTCTGCAGATAATATACGGACCTGTGCCTCACCCCCTAGGCTGCTCTGGGAAGGCAGAACACCCACCAGACATGGAAGTGTCCCATAAGCTTCTGCTTCCCCAATTTCTAGGAAGCTGGTCTGGATACACTGCGGAAAGGCTGCATCCCTTCAGGGAGGGAGAGTTCACTTTATTCTCTACCTGCAGACAGGGTGGGAGGGCCCTGAGTGTGTAGCTCAGGTGGCTTTGAGAGTGATCAGTGGCAGGAAATGTGATAAAAATGCAAGGTGGGTCTGTGCGTGTGTGTGTGTGTGTGTGTGTGTGTGTGTGTGTGTGTGTAAGGAATTTATCCAGAGAGAGGGGTTTAATTTAGAAGGTCTTCACAGCTGCCAGGTTGAGGAGATACGTAGCCCTCCCGTGACAGTGACAGGCAGCCCACAGGAGGCTCAGAGCCAAAGGGCAGACTGCGAGCTGCACGCTTTTCTCTGGGGACAGACATTTCTCAGAGAGAACACGACTCAGAGGGAACTACTTTAATTCTGCGTAATTAGGGAGTGAGATGGAGTACAGTAATCCAATTGATGCCATTTCAGAGTATAAGACCCAGACTTGGAGCAACTATGGGAAGCCTGAAGATGTCGGGATGCTGGTATCAAGTGTCGTCTCATGAGGAAATGACAATTCCAATGAGACCAGTCTGAAATAGCAGACGCACAGGGCACAACGCAGGTACCTGACAAAGAAAAACAATCCAGGTCAGACCAGGAAAAAGATAATTCCTTGAACCGTATCTGACTAATGATTTTCCTGATTCCAAATGAGAAGGGATTGAAAGTTAAAAGAAAAACCACAGGATATTGAAACTGTAGTTTTAATAGCACATATCTTCATGACTGAATTACTTTTTAAAAATAAGCTTTATGTAATTCTCCATTTTTTGATGTGGAATTATGCATCGCTATCTCCCTCATCAGATACGGATAAAACGGAGGCTGTCACAGTTGAGAAAGTCCCGCGGGTACTGAACTCATAGAGAAGTCACAGCATCATACACATTGGTTCTACAACAGACCACAGGCCTCACCCACACCGGGCCCTTGGCACTGCACAGTGTTCCTCTCAAATGCGATCACTATGAAGTCCCCTTGTCCATTTCTGACCTATGTGTATGGGCTGGAGAATATAGGGAAGTGCTGAAATCACAGACAGTTACTAGCCAGACCATACTGACTGATCCACTGAGGAAATAAGTCATAAAATTCAATCCGAATCACATGTATACATTCTCTAAGGCCAGATTGCAAAGACCCATGCTTGGTAATTGCAGATTCCCATTCAGTAGTAGGTCTGCAGTGGGAAACAGAAATGAGCCTCTCACATAAGAATCTCAGGTGACTCCGATAGGGGTGGTCAATGGCCCATCATTTGAGAAATGCTGCTTGCAGGAAACTCTGCTTCCTGAGCTAAGCAATTTGCGGATTTATTAGTGAGTGAACAATTAAAATTTCATGGCAGCTATTTGCAATGTATGTGTGTAGAAATGAGCTGAGATACAGGTGTTGACAAGAAGCAGAGTATTTGGGCCCAGCTGGCCTGTCACTCTTCAGACTGCTGTAAGCATTTCCCACGCCCTATATTGCTTTCCTTCTTGGAGATGCTAAATCAGACTGCTATAAATACAGAAAAGAAAAAAAGGAAGATTCTTCATGCGCATGAAAAATGATGTCCCAAGTCTACTCCACCAAACCAAGTAAACCAATGAAAATAAAATCTACAGTAGGCAGAAAAGGGTGTCACTGTACAGTAAAAAGAGGCTACGGGAATAATATTAATGTCAGCAAAAATTCATGTAGAAAAAGAAGGGTCAGGCTTCTGGGCCTTGTGATAATCTGAAGGTCCACAGGAGTCCATTTTCTCTATGGGTAAATTCCCATTTTAGCCACTCAAGTTAACATCATATATAAGTAGTTGTGTGTTAATTTTCTCCTGCACATATACTTAAAATTGAGAAAAAATTTCTTTAGTGTGCTTGTAGAAAAGCCTGAAATCCTAGCTTTTCTGAAGAGATGATAAATGGACCTGAGGCAGGATACTTTTTGGAGATCATGCTTCTCCTGGAGCCTCCCTACAATGGGAATGAAGGAGATGTATTCTCCTTGGCCTCTAGGTTTAGGACAAATATTTTTAAGTTGGCATGTCCTTAAAACAAGGTGATTTAAAGCTGATTTTAAAGCTCTTCTCCCGCCTTCTAATTTTGTTAGAGTAGGCAGTTAGACATGAGCAGGAAGGGAGAAAGGAGGATAACACTGGGACAATTGCCCGTGACCACCCATCCTCTGTCCAGAGACTGTCCCATCTCTTTCCGGCCTACCCCTTTTGCCGTTTAACCCAGATGGAAAAGCAGAGGCTACGGGTACAGGGACTGGCCCAGCTTTGGAGCACGTGCACTTAAGAAAGGCTGCGTCTGCTAGAAACCCCAAGGATATTATAATATCATTTGCATTGCGGTTTGGGCCACCGGTGATTGTGCTTAGGCACTCATGGCAAAAGGACTACCACAGACTTGCGCAAAGAGCTGGAGGGGAGGAAACCAAGGCTGACACAAGGGTGGAGTGATAATAACAAGATGGATGGAAATGTACCCAATAAACCTGGGTAAAAGAGCACAATGAGAAACTCTGGGCTGCTGTGCATCCTTGGGTCAGCCTCTCCTCCATCTCCAAGTGTGCCTTCCCTTTGCAAAGATAAACCCTTTGCTGCTTTAACTCTCTATGAAGTCGGTCGACTGGATTCTCTTCTTCAAGGGCCGAGAAGCTCCACAACACACCAGCCAGGAACCTCATTCCTGTGAAGACCAACTCTTTGATGGTTATGGGAACTGTGACCTGGCTTAGTGAAATCACAGACAGCCGGACCTCAGCTGTGTTGATTTGTTACCGGTCAGTGCTTAGTTTGAACTTCACGTTCTCTCTTCACTCTTCCATGAGGATGCTGGTAAGCCATGAGGATCAAGGTACAACTAAAATGAGGTGGGTGCGGCATAGGCGGAGAAGACACAAGAAATCCTAGTTCTGTTTTCTTTTTTTTTTTTTTTTAAGATTTATTTATTTAATTGAGAAAGAGAGAGGGAGAGAATAGGGGAGGGGCAATGGGAGAGAATCTTCAAGCAGACTCTCCCTGAGTGCAGAGCCCCAGCAGGGCTTAATCTGAGCACCTGAGAGCATAATCTGAGCTGAAACCAAGAGTCTGACATTTAATGGAGTGAGCCACCCAGGTGTCCCCAAGAAATCCTAGTTCTTGACCTTGAGGATCCTGATGCTGTGCCTAAAGTGTCCCCCCTCCCCTTACTTCACATCTACACTGAGGGAGGTCATTGCTGGGTACTAAGAGTAGACCCTTCCTAAATATTGCTTGGAAGTCAGCACGTACTCTATAAGTAATAAGTAATAATAGAATTAATGTCCATCTTTTCTTTTATTTGACCCCATCTTAATTTGTGATCATTTCACATCACTTACTTTTTCTGAGCCTCAGTTTCCTTACCTATTAAATGGAAACAATGCCTACTTTATGTTTACCCTGGGATCACATGAAAGAGGATTGCCAGATTTAGCAAATAAAAATAATGCCCAAAGGTGCCTGGGTGGCACAGTTGGTTAAGCATCCGACTCTTGGTTTTGGTTCAGGTCCTGATCTCCGGGTTGTGAGACTGAGCCCCGTGTCAGGCTCCACGCTCAGTGGGGAGTCTGCTTGAGATTCTCTCCCCCTCCCTCCACCTCTCCCTCACCCCACTAAAATAAATAAATAAATAAATCTTTGAAAAAGATAATGTTAATATAAGTGTGCCCCATGCAATATTTGGAACATACTAATACTGAAAAAATTATTTGCTATGTATCTGAAATGAAAATTCACCTTGTGTCCTGTATTTTTCTGTCATTCTTAGAAATAACAGGTGATAATAGTGGCCATTTGTTCAGTGTCTGTCACAGGCCAGGTGCTGCTAGGGACTTCGATTACACTGGCTCTATGCTGACAGCTGCCAAAGGCAGTTATTACTCACCCCATTTTCCATCAAGGATGTGGAAGTTTTCCAAAATCAAATAGTCAGCAAATAACAGAGTTAAGATTCAAATCCACCATTTCCTGCTGCTTCTTTAGTTGACGAAAGCATTTTGAAATTGGAGAATACCCAAGTGTTTATTATTACAAATGGGCTCTGGTCATTACTCCTATCCTGGGGACAGCAGAGAGGACTGGAGACAGTAATGGGAATATGGAGATTAAGAGATTCCGCTGAGTATAAGAAAAAGCCTGTATTTTCTTCTCAACTTTCAGGGTGATGGTCTTGTGCCAGGGAATCTGTGTTTCTAGGGATACCAAGGCAAGGGCGTAGAGGCTCTCTAACAACATCACAGTGTCTGATGCAACATGAGATTATCTACTGTCAAGCCCATGCTAGGGCAGAGATTTGTTGACTAACTGGACTTAAAATAAATTACTTATGCAACCATATTGACATTTTTACCTTCTCAGTGACCTTTCATATAACCAGATTACCCAAAATAACAGCTACCTTTGTCTATTGCAAATGACAACTAAACAAAGCTGCCATCAGGGATTTTCTCATTCCTCCCTTATCCTCTCCCACCAAACCAATAATCTCCAATCTTTCAAGTACAGTCAGAACTTCATTCATTCATTCATTCATTCAGCACTTACATAGCACTTTCTAGATACTATCCTGGATTTTTGAGGTGGGTCCGATGTAATCCTATTAGTCCTTAAAAGCAAAAAACTTTCTCTGACTGGAGACAAATAGATGCAGAAGGAGAAATCAGGGAGAAGAAGCATGAGCAGGACTTGATGCACCACTGAGAGTCCTAAGATGGAAGTCGCTGCATGGTGAGTAGGACAGCTGGCCTTAGGTGGCTGACAGGGGCTCCCCATTGACAACTGGTGAGGAAACTAGAAACTCAGATCTGCACCCATGAGGAGCAGAGAGGTGCCAACTACCTGAGTGAGTTTGGAAGCAGATTCTCCTGGATGAGCGAGCTTCAGGTGAGAGCTTCAGATGAGTGCTTGGGCTGGCTTCCTGAGACACAGAGCAGAGAAACCCATTGAGCTCCTGTGACCTGGCCTAAGAAAGGGTGGGATAATATATTTGCATTGCTTAAGCCACTAAGTTTGTGGTAATTTTTACAACAGCAAAGAAAATTAATATAGAGGTATCATTTTAGGGTACAGTTTTTCACATTTTAATATGGTGGCCATATCATCCTCAGTTGACCAGAGTATTTAATTAAGTAGAATATTTCATTTGATAATGATTGTGCTAACCAAGTGTTCTTTGTATTGTGCAATTGAAGAGGCTTGGATTACCATTCCTCAGATAATGAATCCCTCCCTACCCATTTCTTGGACTCAGTCCCTGCATTATGGACTTGCTTGGAAGGGGAATCAAGTTCAGAGGAAACTCTATAGAATGGAAGAGGGAAATGTTCTTGATATGTTGAATCAGGAATGACAGCAGAGTAAGGGAATTTAGAGCACAGATTCTCATCCTGAGTCTGGCTTTAAACTCAGGCTTGATGACCTACTAGCTCTGTGACCTTGAGAAAGTTACCTAACATCTCTGTGTTTGGGTTTATCTTCAAAATGTGGGTGACAAGAGTAGTACCTAGGGTTGGTCACAATTTAATGAGTTAATATATAGAGAGAGCTCTTGAAATAAGGCCTCAGAATATGCACAGATGATCTAAGGTTAGCTGTACTATGAATCTTTGTTGCAGAAGGCAAGGTGGAGTTGGAACCACACCAGATAAAGAAAAGCTCACAAAGATTTGTAACCAGAGAACTGGAAATCAAAATAACATGGAGCTATCACTTCAAACAAATTAGACAAGCACAAATGAGAGAGCTGGCTAATGCCAGTGTTGGGGGGGGGATGTGGAACATGGGTACCACCCTCACCACTGCTGGTGGGAGTGAGATTTGTGCAGTCATTCTGGTGAACAACCAGCTACTATTTAGTCAAGGTAAATAAACACACCCCCTATGTCTTAGCTGGGGTTCTTCCAGAAACAGACCCCAAGATGAGGATTTGAAGGGAGGTGATTTATTTGAGAGATGAGCCCAGGAAACCCTGATAGGGGAGAAGAAAAGTAAGATAGAGAAGGAAAAGCACTCCATAAAGGGCTTGTTTTCAAGCAAGTTACCACTGTGTGTTCGTGGAGCTTGACTAGGGGAGTCCAGGAGCCAGTGTAGAACGAGAGCCTCACAGTTTGCCCACCAGAGGGATTTCACTTGTTTGAGGACTGCTGAGAACGCCCACAGGCAAGGAGATGCAGAACCTGGAAGTGGGCAGTTGAGGAGGCCTGTGTGTGTGTGCACGCACAGTGGGGGGACCAAGGAGATATGAGTGTGGCACTCAGAGAGAACCATGAGGATGGCTCAGAATTCCACTCCTGAGTGTAAGCTTAAAGGAATGATTACCAAGTTCCATATGGGATTTGGATGTTCCTTGCAGTATTGTGTCAGAAAGTTCTAGACAAGCTGAGTCATTATCACTAGGAGAGTAAATAGACACAATGTGGAGAATGGGCATAGGGAGCATTATGCAGTAGCTAAAAATAACAGATTGGGTTTACATAGCAACATAATGAATCTTAAAAATAATCTGAGGTGAGAAGATAAATAGAATGAGATCTGTAACACACACACACACATACCCCAATGAACGTTTTATAACAACACATTTAATCAAAATAATACCCTCAGATATGTTAGAATCGTTTTCTATAGGGGAGTCGAGGAAACAGAATTGGCCATGAGAACAAGATAGTAAATAAATAATTGATATAATTAATTTTTTATAACACAAAAAGGGAAACTTGTATAGACGGTGGATGATAATGTGCTGTGGACCAAGGAATGTGAATATTTCAACAACAAGCCCCTGACACCTGAAAGACAGAATGTACATAAACGATTTCTAATCAACTCCATTTCTCTGATCCAAGTGCTTGTGTGTTGGTCTCCTGGACTCATGTCTCTTCAATGGTGAGTCCATGGCATGAGGATGGGGACCTGGGATAGGATAACAGAGACCGCAGGACTGAGGGGAAAGGGCAGGGATTTCTTACAGTGACAGAGGTCAGTTTGGGGTGGAGAGGTTGCCTGCATATCCTAGCTGAGGGCTAGAATGTGAATCAGGCTAAGCCTAAAGAAGGCAGAGGATAGGAGGGGGGTGGGTTGCCAAGGGGAGGAGAGAGCCAGGAATGAGCGGTGGGTGATAGGCAGGCACTGTGTTCACGAAGTGGAATCCTAAGGTAGCATCAGGTGGAAGACATCTCAAAGGCAACCTTTACATGCTTATATCTGCCACTGCCAGATACTGTGACAGACTGTCGTCCCTAATGAAACTGTTAGGAGTACTGGAAGTTATGTAAAATACTAAACACAGTTTGAAGGGGCTTATGTGAAAGATGGTTCTGATTCAGTTGATTTTAATAAAGTCTGTATACAAACAGTGGGCTTGAGTTCCAGAAAGGGGATATTTTTTTCACTTTAAAAAATCTGTTTGTAGGGTTCCTGGGTGGCTCAGTGGGTTAAGCCTCTGCCTTCAGCTCAGGTCATGATCTCAGGGTCCTGGGATCGAGCCCCGCATCGGGCTCTCTGCACGGTGGGAAGCCTGCTTCCCTCTCTCTCTCTGCCTGCATCTCTGCCTACTTGTGATCTCTCTGTCTCTCTGTTAAATAAATAAATAGAATCTTTAAAAAAAAAAAAACTGTTTGTATGAGTCAAGAACTACTCCCTCGTCTCTTGTGATCTCCAGCAATCATGGTGCAAATATTTAATAAGTAAATATTATGGAGTAGACCGTTTTGCACAGGATGCATGAGAAATTTGTGGACTTTAATTTGAAGCCATAATGAATTGGAGGTATCATTCCCAATACCGTTGTGTAGGTAAAGATGAAAAAAGTAGGTCTATCAATTTCATCTGTGTTGGAGGTACCTTATACTATTGTAAGTCAGTGTTCTAGAAAGAAAACAAATGAAATTTCCAAGAAGGTGTGTGTTTTTTATATCACACTTTGGAAGGAGTTTAGAAATAGGGCTTTTGCTCTAAGTACCTAGAAAAAAATGGTTTGCCTGAGGACTTGGAAAAATTAACAGTGTTTTCAGTTGGTACAAGTGCCTTATCTTCTATCACGGCCTGCTTAGCACTCTGGAGTTGGAGTCATAAAGCGTTCTGGCTGATTTGCTTAGATGGGTTAGATTATTTCTGCCTTCTTAGCCACGTGACAGTGGCTCTGATCGATTGAAATGGTCCGCTGTTGGTGGAATGCCTTCTTGTTGCCAATGCCAAGAATCCCATTTAACGGCAAATTATAAAATCTCCGAGTAGCTCCCAGCTAAAATAGTTTGTTTGTATTCTCCGTAATAAATGCTTCCTTTGGAGCAGCTGCTATTTCAGAGGCAATTGCAGGCATTTAAAAAATCTGGGTCACTCCTCATGCATTGCAGAAAGGAATATGTGATAGACGAAGGCCTAAGGACCCATCTGTAGTTATGTGGGAACCCTGCGAGGTTGTAAATAAAGCTGGTGGGGGGCCCAGAGCAGCTTTCAAACCTTGACCCTCAGCCCTGAGATTGCCAAATACTAAAAACTGCAGCTGAGGAAAACAAAAAAAAAAAAAGGAAAAATGGAGTCTTTATGTAAATACATAATTGGAATGCTAATCATATTCACATTAATGATGAAGATTTTAGTATTGAGGAAAGGATGACAAAGGAATGGGGTTACATGGGAAGATCACCGAAACTCCACCCATAATGATATCTCTTTTCTGACCATTGGTCACTCTTAAAAGGAATAGTCACGTTAACCTCTTTTTGGTTTAAAAAAAAAAATTCACATTGATATTTGTTAGGACCTTCTGACAGGAACTTCTGATTGATAAAGAATTCAAGTGGCAGAAGGTAAGAGGTTTCCTTTCTAGTTTACCAAGGTCACACAAACACGCACACACACAGATACTCCTAGTACTTTGCACTTGTAAAAATGTTTTTTTTTAATATTTTCTAAATATCTTGTGATTGACGCATTGTACGGTGGGGCAGCATGGAATAATGGATAAGAAGGCAGATGTTGGAGCTAGACTCATAGTTTTAAGTCTGCCAGTTACTGGCTGTGTGACCTGGGGGAAATTATCTTGCCTCTCTGTGCCTCATCTATTTATCTGTGCAAGGGGTTTTATGTTAAGGATTATAAGTAGAATGTTGTTTAGGGGCGCCTGGGTGGCTCAGTCATTAAGCCTCTGCCTTTGGCTCAGGTGATGATCCCAGGGTCTTGGGATTGAGCCCCACATCGGGCTCCCTGCTCAGTGGGAAGCCTGCTTCTCCCTTTCCCACACCCCCTGCTTGTGTTCCCTTTGTTTCTCTCTCTCTGTCAAATAAAAAAATAAAATCTTTTAAAAAAAGATGCTGTTTATAGTCACATTAACAATGCATACTTTAATATTTTAATATTGATAAGGTTGTTGGTGAGCAGTAAATCAGTTTACTATAGCAAGGTAACAGCATCTAGCGTGTTAAAACCTTCAGTAGGTGTTGGCTATTGTGAATTCTTGCTTAGTAACTTGAAAAGAGAGTTGTACTCTCTGTATCAGAAATGTTAGTATTGCTTGCTGATTATGATTATCAGTGAGCATTGCCAAAGTCATATCTATGATTCCATAGTTTCTAGAAGGTTATCTCCTTACCACCATGGGTGATAATTCCAGGGGTTCCTGAGCTCTCTGACCCTTTGCCTCATAAGCTCACAGGCCAGGTACAACTGGGTCAGTCTGACGATGCCCTGAACTTCGATGTTGCTGATTTAGATGTGTATTAGTTTGCTAGGGCTGCCATAACCAACACCCAGATGGGTGGTTTAAGCAACAGAAACTTATTTCCTCATGGTTCTGGAGGCCAGTAGCCCAAGGTCAAGGTGTCCAGAGGGTTGATTTCTTCCGAAGGTCTTTTCCCTTGGCTTGTAGATGGATGTCTTCTGTGTCTTCATATGGTTTACTCTCTATACCCGTCTGTCTGTGACCTAATTTCTTCTTCTTTCAGTTCTGTTGGATTAGGGCTTACCTGTATGACCTCATTTTACCTTCATGACCACTTTGAAGGCCCAAATACAGTCATGTTCTGAGGTACTGGGGGTTAGGACTTCAACATAAGAATTTTCAAGGGAGGGAGCATAGTTCAGCTCATAACAAGGAGTTTTGCTTTCTAGCTGGAAAGTGAAGAGAAAGATAAGAGAATTGCAGTTGCCTGCCAGACTCAGCTCAACCTTGCCTCAAGATTTGGCATCAATGCTGTTCTCCCTCAGAGGCTTTGTTGAAGTTCTAGTTCAATAGCTCAAGTGATGACTGACCTCATATCACTCTTGCTGTAAGTCATTTTCTGGCTTTCTAATCCTGTGCTCGTAACAATAGCAACTACCTTGTCTAGAGGACTTACTGAGTGCCAGGCACTGAGCTGCATCTTTTACTTGTATTTTCATTTCCTTCTTCTTCTTTTTTTTTTTTTTTTAAGATTATTTATTTATTTATTTGACAAACAGAGATCACAAGCAGGCAGAGAGGCCGGCAGGGGGCAGGCAGCGGAAGCAGATTCCCTGACGAGCAGAGAGCCTGATGGAGGGCTCGATCCCAGGACCCCGGGATCATGACCCGAGCCGAAGGCAGAGGCTTTAACTCACTGAGCCACCCAGAGGCCCCTTCATTTCCTTTCTAATGAGCCTCTGAGTCACTAGACCGAGTCTTAAGGTAGTATTACATGTATATACTGTATAATATGTATGTAGAATATTACACTCCAGCAGTGTAATCAGGGCTCTGCCATTGCCTCCCTCCATGGGTGTCTCCATTAACCAGCTAAGATAGTTGTCTGTGTAAAACCCCAGACTAATATCCTACCCACTTCACAACAAAAGTACAGTATTCCCCCCAGACTCTGAAACAGACCATTCTGGGAAGGAGTCTGTTGAGCTAGCCCTTGTCTGTGGTCGAAGAGGGTAAAGTACCATAACAGACAGATTCACTGGGCCCATCCATATTCTAAGTTTGGCATGTGAATGTCACAAGAAGAGCAGGGTGCTGCTACCAGAAGAAAGAAGAAGGGACACCTGACAGTCCAAACCAGGAGGTGTCTACCCAAAAAGCTTGTCTACTAACACAGGTGTTTTAAAGGAAGATCTACGCTGGCACCCAGGTGGGACTCTGGTGCTCCAAAGTGTTTGCTCTAGTCCCCATCTTCCTCTGGCTTCAACTCTCAGCATCAGTCAGCATGTGGGAATTTCACTCCTTCTCGACAAGCTGTCTTTTCTTGGGTCATGTTGTCGTGTTTGTCTGGTTTCCCCCGACCACTCATTCCCTCCTTCTCATTCTTCTTTGTCAGCTTTTTCTCTCTCAGCCCTGAGCCTTCATCTTGATTTATAATCTTGAATGAATGATCTAGATCATCGTAATCTAGCCCCAGAAAATAAATAATTTAATAGTAATAATAATGATAATGGTGATGATGGTGATAATTGTGAAAAAAGATACTTTTCTACCACTATATGTTATGTTCTCTTTGAGCACTCTGCCTATATTCAATAATTTAATCTACCACAGCCCCTATGAGGTAGGTGGGGTTTTTTCTTTAATTTTCTTTATTTTTATTTTTATTGAAGTACAGTTGACACACAACATTATATTAGTTTCAGGTGTACAACATAGTGATTCTACAGTTTTATACATTCTACAGTTTTATACCATGATAAGCATAGTTACCACCTGTCACCATACAAAGTTATTACAATATTATTGACTAAGTTCCCCATGCTGTTCATCCCCATGATTTATTTTATAATTGGAAGTATGTACCTCTTAACCCTCTTCATGTGTTTCACCCATCCTCCACCGCCTTCCCCTCTGGCAACCTCCAGTTCTTCCTCTGTATTTATGAGTCTGTTTCTGTTTGTTTCTTCATTTGTTTTGCTTTTTAGATTCCACATATAAGTGAGATCACATGGCATTTGACTTTCTCTGTCTGGTTTATTTCACTTAGCGTTAACACCCTCTAGGTTCACAATGTCATTGCAAATGGCAAGATGCCATTCTTTTTTATGGCTGAGTGATACTGCATTGTCCATCTACCACAATCTTCTTTATCAAATTCATTTGTCAATGGACACTTTGCTTCCTTATCTTGACCGTTGTAAATGATGCTGCAGTAGACAGGGGGTGCTTGTATCTTTTTGAATTAGTGTTTTCATTTTCTTTGAGTAAACAAACTAACAAGTGGAATTACTGGTTCATAATACTATTTCTATTTTTAACATTTTGAGGAATGAAGCAGGTAGCTTTATCCCTGCTGAATTTTGTGTCAGCTGACTGGCCATGAGATGCCCTGATTGAACATTGTTTCTGGGCGTGTCTGTTAGCATGCTTCTGGATAAGATTAGCATTTGGATTGGTGGACTGAGTAAAGCAGATGGCCCTCCCCCCATGTAGCTGGGCATTATCCAATTTGTTGAGGTCTTGAATAGAACAAAAGGTGGAGAAAGGAGAATTCACTCCATTTTTAATTCCTGCCTGCTTGCTTGAGCTGGGACATCAGTCTTCTCCCGCCCTTGCACTCGGATTTGTACCCATTAGCAAATCTTGTTCTCTGGCCTTTGAACTTGGACTGTATTACACCCCTAGCTTCTCCTGGGGTCCCAGCTTGTAGCTGGCAAGTGATGGGACTTTTTGTTCTCCATAACGTGAGCCCATGCCTCATAATCTCTCTCTCTGTCTCTCATCTATGTATCTATGAATCTATGTATCTATCTATCTATTTTATTGGTTCTGTTTTTCTGGACAACCCTGGATAATACAACCCCAATTTGACAGGTGAGGAAGCTCAGAGAGATTCAGTTACATGTGACCACTGGGATTCATGTGCAGATGCTCCAGCGTTCATGGTCTTTTTTTTTTTTTAAGATTTTATTTATTTATTGGACAGAGAAAGATCAAAAATAGGCAGAGAGACAGGCAGAGAGAGAGGAAGGGAAGCAGGCTCCCTGCTGAGCAGAGAGCCTGATGCGGGGCTCGATCCCAGGACCCTGAGATCATGACCTGAGCCGGAGGCAGAGGCTTTAACCCACTGAGCCACCCAGGTGCCCTGCCAGCTTTCATGGTCTTAAAAGGATGTTGCAGACATGGTCAGTGGCCCTCCCACATCCCTCGGATCTTCCAGGTAAGCGTGGTCAACTTCCACGTACCAGCACCTGCAACTCTGGGTCTTAAACCATGGAATCTGGTCCACTTATGCACGTGGTAGGTCAGGAGGACATCCTTGACCAATGACTTTTGGAAATTAGTGTTGATGGGAGGATCCTCAGTGCTATTTTGTACTTTACCCAGACTTTCCTGGCCACCTCCTACTTGGGTAACTGGCTGCTACTGCCTCTTTAAGTGGTTACCTTCCCTTGCCTGAACCCTTTTCCATTTTCCCTGCTACTGTTTCCTGCACTTCCCAAATAATCTATTTGTGGCCAAGTTCCTGCCTTAGTGTCTATTTCTGGCAGAACCTACACTATGAAAAGTGGCAACTGTCCATGCAGGTCACTAATCAGTGTCTCCAGCTCAGACATCTCTTCTGAGCTCCCGATTCATACATACAACTTCCTGCTTGAATGTGCATTTAAGTGCTTGCAAACAGCCCAGCCTGAACAGGGAATATTAGAGTGCTGGGGACCTTCTTAATTGTTTCTCTCCAAGTTCTTCCAAGTGTATTCTTATGATGTGGAGTATAACATACAAGTCCTTGCTGTGGTTTGAAGGGTCCTAGTCATCTCAGCTGCTCACCTCTCTGGACCACTGTGCTTCCTGGGCTCTAGGGCATTGGTATCCTTGGGGTTGCCAAACGGGTCCTACTTGTTCTCTCCAGAGGCCATGCACTTTGCTCCTCTCTCTGCCTGGAAGTGTTGTCACACTCTCCAGGGCCCAGCTTAGGAGCCACCTCCTCTAAGAAGGCTTCCCTGGACCCCCTTGCTGAAGGTGCTTCTTTCCTTCTAGTTTTGCCCCAAAACATCACTCTTCTGTTTTCTCCATAGTCCTTAGCACCCCCTGAGGTGATCCTGCTCATTTGTTTATATGTGTATCTTCAGGCTTCCCCATGATCAGAGCAGGAACTTGCTGTCCTGTCACCAGTCACTTCCCAGGAGTGATCCTGGGCTGACACAGAGTAGACAGGCTGTTCAGGAATACCTGTTTGTACTTGCTGGAATGAGATTTTTAAATATATAACATCCAGAATTTCTGTGAGTATATTTCATTTCCTATTACATTTACTTCACTTTCAACATCGACCTGTCTTTACGGGAAATTCAATTGAAATGCTTTACATTTTTACCTCAGCTGTTTTTAAAGAGATTTAATCACCTGTGTTTTTTTTTTTTTTAACTCTCGTTTGATTTTTCTCATGTAAGAATTCCAAAGTGTTTTTCTTATGAAAGTGCCCAAATGTGAGGACTTGAATATATATTTTTTAGTGTCACCAAACACATCTTTTCTGAATTTGCTATTTTTAAAATAAGGTAACCCTTGTGGTACACAAGAAATGATGCAGAATTATACAATCTATAACACTGTAGAAGAATTAGACTGTAGATTTAGTGACTGTTATCCTAGATTCTCTACTTAAAATAGAGCAAAATATATTAAATATGTTACAATAAATTAAAAGGTACTAGTAGCCAGTATTTTCAGTAGCAAGATGTATTACTAAAGATTTTGAAGTTTAATCCATTAGTTCAATTACAGAACTTAAGCAAAGAAGGCACTGAGCACAAATCTGAAGCTCTTTATCCCATTCTGTTGCTACTTTTCTAAAGATGACTTTGACTGATCTTTAAGGTGCACAGTAGCTCCTTCTAAACTGGACATGGTGTAGGAGATAATATGAAATGAGTCTGAAGTAATCATTATCTGTGACTCGGTTTCGAAACAAGTCAGGGGCACTTAATAAACAACAGGATAACAATATTTCAGCAGCCTTCCCTCTGCTCAGGGTAAAGGAAGATTTTAGCCAGACAGTCTACAGAGCTGGGCACATGGCAGACACACAACAGACCACAGAGATTTTGGGAAAGGGTGAGAAAGATAGTTTATTGCGTTTGCTCTAACTGAAAAGGGGAAAGGGAGAGAGAAATCCAAACAGATGGCTTAGGCTGAGACTAGATTGTGTGAAAAAGCCCACAATGGGGTTGAAAACATTTTGAAAACTTGTAGTAACTACTCTTCAACTTAAGGTTATTTATAAAGTGGTTTGACAAATTGGCTTTTTGAATGCTCAAAATGGGTCAAATCTTTTACTTCCAAGAGGATGGAATACACATATTTCCCCCCATTCCTCCTGCTAAGTGCAACTAAAAACTCTGGACTTTATCTATAAAACAAACATTAGCAGACCTGAGAGGTGGAGAGAAGGAAGCAGACTTTCTCAAGACCTCAGATGGAGTGGGGAGTCTAGATTCCCAGCCTTATTAGGCTATAACATCCCACCCCACACCAAGCCAAGATGGTGTCAGAAAATGCTGATTAGGGCAGCAGAATTGGGTGGTAGCAAGAAACACTCATCCCCTGGTATCTGTGAAGACCACATGGAGAACCCAGTCTTCCACCCCAAACTAGCAGTGAAGAGGCATCCCATGCTCTCCCCGCTAGAGTGATGGCAGAGGCAGGCCTTTTCTACAGCCCAGGGATAACAGGACCACCCCTTTCCCTGTACAGTAAAGCCACCTGGGGAACAATAACAAGGCACTCTGACCCTTCCAGCTAGGGGAAGTACTAGTGGAAACCTAGGGGGCAGCTGGATCTCTTAGACCTGGCCAGAAGTGAAGAGACTCCTCAGGTGTCAGTGGAGGCCAGATGGAAAACTTGGACTTATCCTCCCATCTGGCAGGAACAAGGTGGTACCTCACTTTCCCATACTAGAGTGGTGTCCTATGAAGGCCAGCTAAAACAGAAAGTTTATGTAGGGCCTGGAGTCTCGTAACATAGCATCTAAAATGCATATTGATATATTATATTAATATTCACACATTATACCAAGAACTAGGAAGATTTCAACTTAATGAAAAAAGACAATAGATGCTGTATTAGTTTGGTACTGCTGTCAGGACAAAATGCCAGAGAGTGGGTGGCTCACACAACCAAAATTCATTTCTCAAAGCTCTGAAGACTGGTAATTGGCAGATTTGGGTTTCCCTGAGGCCTCTCTTCTTGGCCTGTAGGTGGATACCTTCTCATTGTGTCCCCATACAGTCTTTCCTCTATGCCTGTCCATCCCTGCTAGCTCTTCCTGTTCTTATAAGGACACCATATATTGGATTAGGGATCCATCCTATTGGTCTTGTTTTGACTTAATCACCACTGCTTTGAAGGCTCCATGTCTAAATAGTCACATAATTCAGGGCCCACTCATATGACCCCATTTAACCTCAATTACCTCGTGAAAGGTTCTATTTCCAAATACGGTTACGTTCTGAGGTTTTAGAGGTTGGGACTTCAACAAATGAATTTGAGGGGTACACAATTCACCCCGTAACAAGTGCCAACATAAAGATGTTAGAAATTTTAGAATTATTGGCAAAAATTATAATGTAGCATCATAAAAATGCTTCAGTGAGAAATTATGAACACACTTGAAACAACTGAAAAAATATAAAGTCTCAGCAAAGATTTAAAAGGCTCAGCAGAACATGAGAAGGTATAAAGAAGAACCAGCTGGCAGTGATAGAACTGTGAAATATAATCAACAAAACAAAAAAACTCAGCGGATGAGTTCATCAGCAGAATGGAGGGGGCAGAGGAAAGAATCTTATGAACTGGAAGAACGAACAATAGAAATTACCTAATCTGAACAACAGAGAAAAAAAAGCCTGGAAAAAAACAAAAATATCCCACAGGGACCTGTGGGACTCTAACAGAAGACAACATTTGTTTCCCTGGAAGTCTGGAAGAAGAGGAGAAAGAGGGGGTCAGAAAAGTACCCAGAGAAATAATGTTGGAAAGGTCCCCAAATTTGGCCAAAGACAAAAATCCATCAATTCCAGAAGCTGAGTAAACTTCAGACAGGCTAAAGAAATCCACACCAAGTCACAGTCAGACTTCTGAATTTACTACAGTTAGGAAATGGTGGACTGTGCTCTTTTGCACACTTTGTAGGAGGGCGTCAATGTAGTATTTAGAAAATGTGTAAATCAAGGTCAGAGGGACTTGTGTTTGAACCTGGGAACTGCTACGGCAACATATTCATTCTGGAGTGAATTACTGAATCTCCTTGAATTTCAGATTTCTCATTGAAAAAAAAAAAAAAAGGAATATAACATGCCTCCCTAGCCCCAGGGAACATCGTCAAGATTTAACGAGAAAATACACATAAAGCCCTCAGCACACAGCAAGTGCTCCGTATGTTACTGTCTTTCTTCTTCCAGACCCCTAACCTCTCTCAACCAATGAGAAGCCCATGAACACTAAAGGCCTGGAATGCAAAAACGTCTGGACTAGATTAGCGGAGTTTGGCCCCAAACACCAGGAGATCCATTACGTTTTCTAATTTCCTTGCACTTAAAATGTGTTATTTTCCCTTCGGTTGATTTTTCAGATTTTTTTTTTCTTTCTAGGGAGACAGTTTTAGCATCATGGTTAAGAAGCTAATTTCTGGAGTTAGGCAGTATAGGTCTAGACTCTGGGTCCACAATTAGATGGCAATTTACTTGGGATCCTTGAGGCTCACTTTCCTCATCTGTGTCATCCTATAACCCCATTAGGGTTGCTCTCCTGGTGGATGATTTATTGTATGTAAAGAGCTTAGAACTGTGTCTGGCCTTTAAAAAGTACTCAGCAAGGACCATAGCTATTTGTTGGACACAGATGTATGGATTACCTTGTTGCTTGGGGGAGGTACCTAGGGGCTCCCTCTTCTCAAGAAAATTCTCCCTGGTCTCCGATCCTCAAGCAGAACTTGCTGCTTTCAAATCTTGCCCTCCCTACCCTCTATACCACATTCTTCCATTGGTATGGGGTCTTCCTTAATGTCCCGACAGGCAAGCACTCCTGGAGTATTAGTTCGAATTGAATTGGGTAGACTTATAGTGTATCTAGGGTTCTCCAGAGAAACAGAACCAATAGTGTGTGTGTGTGTGTGTGTGTGTGTATCTCACAGCACTTCACATATGTATACACACATTATATATATGCACATTATATTTATAAATTATATATAAAATACATTTTTTACATATATATATATATGAGAAGGAGAGAGAAGGAGATTGGAGGGAGATTTATTTTCAGGAAGTGGCTTGTGCTATTGTGGGAGCTGGCACGTCTGCAATCTGTAAAGCAAACCAGCAGGTTGGAAATTCAAAGACTTGGGATTGCAGTCTTGAGTCTAAAATCTACAGGCTGGAAACTCAGTCAGGGTTTCTAAGCAATTCTTCCAAACCAGGCAACTCCCTGGGGGCATAGTAAATTGCCCCAAATTGGAATATTAATATTAGAGATTCACTTCCATGGATAGCACAACATCGCCTACTATTATCTTTGAGAAGCTCAGCCATCTAGCTCTGCTGACCTCACTTGAAGGGTCGATGGGCTGGCCTGGTGTGACGGTGGGGCCCACAGTGCATGGCAGATACAGGGCAAAATTCCTCGGTGTGTGATTTTCTTTTTCCTCACATACATGCATTGTCCACTTCAGTTTTGACAGAGCCGATTGTTGTCTCTCCAGGTATTCAAGGAGGGAAGGGGGGAGCCTGAGGTGAAGGCATATTTAAACAGATTTGGGGATGATTTAAGATTGTTGATAGATCAGTATCCTGAGCAGCTCCCAGGCTAACATGGCCGGCAGCCTGACTCTGTTTTAATATACTAGGTGGGCAAGTCTGGCTGAAATCCAGGGGGAAAGGTGACCACGGCCTGAGGCATTGCTATGCAGTCCTCTCCTCTGAGGAGGAGTACCTCTGAACTCGAGCCATATCTGATCCCTTTCACACACATCTCAGCTCCTGGCCTGGGCAGAGGGTAAGGCTTTTCCCTCCTTTCAGGAGACTCTGAGAACAATACTTTATTTTTTCCTCTCACATACAGAAAAAACCTTTAACAAATTTGCATTAAGTAGTTTTAGTGCAAATTGACCCAGTGACAAAAACTTATGAGAAAACCAAATCATAAAATAATATAAATGGATCAATTTTTATGTGGCACACATCAGAGTGTTTTCATCCTTAATTATAATAGACGTGGGAGCATGTCCAAGTCATCTAACCTGGTCTCTTTGTTCTTGGATGATGAAGCCAAGCCTAGAAAGGTCCCGTGTTTGCCAATTAATTCATTAATTGTTAGACAGTGGCCTAATCAAGACAAAAACTAAGCATCATGGCTTCCTCCCCAGGACTCTTTCTACCACATGCCACGTGAAATTATTCTTCAATAATTTTAGCTTGTTTCTTTATTCCTTTAAGAATTCCCTTTATAAAAATTCAGCTTTGCTTCAAATTATAACTGTTGATGGAGCGCAGGAATATACCAACAAAACTCAGATGCTTGTATTTGTACATCACTGCTTTTCTCCAAATGTTTTTATCCTTGTGGTGGTCTGGGAGCTCCCACTGGATCCCTCCACCCAGTTAGTGCACACCGAGCCTCTGCGGCCCCGTCCCCAAACTCACTCAGCCAACGAAGTCCCAACCGTGTGCCAGGCAGTATGCCTAGTATTGGGACCACAGAGACAAATAAGAAATGATTTTTCCTGGACACCTGGGTGGCTCAGTGGGTTAAGCCTCTGCCTTCAGCTCAGGTCATGATCTCAGGGTCCTGGGATCGAGTCCCGTGTTGGGCTCTCTGCTCGGCAGGGAGCCTGCTTCCTCCTCTCTCTCTCTCTCTCTCTCTCTCTCTGCCTCTCTGCCTACTTGTGATCTCTGTCTGTCTAATGGATAAATAAAATCTTAAAAAAAAAAAAGAAATGATTTTTCCTGAAGGGAGTTTCATTTAGCTGGAGAAAAGCATAGGCAATCAGACACAATACAAAGATGAGGCAGTAAGTGCTGGAATCGAAGGCCCTGAACTCTCAGTGAAACACCCGTAGCTTCAAGAGTTCAAGAGTCTCTTGAAAAGGTACCATTTGAAATAGTCTGTGAGGATGAGAGGAGTTTATCAGGCAATGGAGGGAGAGGCTGCAAAGGATGTGGAAGGGCCCACTGGGTAGGTGGGCAAGGCGTGGTGGGTCAGGAGAGGAGAGGAAGATGCGGTGGGAGAAGAGGGTGGAGAGTGGGGTTGGGGTCAGCTCCGGAGAGATCTGAGGCCAGATGCTGAGGAGTGTTTCCACCATGGAGGATTTTACCACAAAGGTCAAAATACACGTACAATGTCCCATCATAGAGATTTTTAAAAAGAGAGAATGGGGTTTGACATAGATTTATTTTTCTGAGAGAGAATGCTGATCTTCATTTACTTCACATAGGAATGAGAGGCAGTGTTTCTGATACAGTGTGTGTTCTAAGAATCACATGGTGTGTGTGAAAGAGCCTGGTAAATTGTGCAGCAAGGTGTAGAGGTGAAATCCTCTTTCATGTCACATGATAATAACGTCAGATGGTGAAACTCTTGTCAAGGCAAATGCTGGGTGGACAGCTCACTTCTGAGCCTCAGCGCCCTCTGGAGATTGAATCTTGAGGGTATTTCCAGCAGATTCTGCAGCATGGACTTCAGCCTTTCTCAAAATCGCCTTCGCGAAATTGCATACTCATCTTCTACCCTTGGCTTTCGATGAGGGTCTCCACAAGAAGCAGCATTGAAACCTTCCTCAAGAACTTTGGTCATTAGATATCTTACTGTTGTCCATGAGTCAATTAATTAACTCATTATCCTACATCATGATCATAATCATTAAAGAATGAATGAATGAATGCCAACTAAGGAAAATAAGGGAGGGTACCCAGGAAGATTTATAGACTAGAATGTTCACTAAAGTGTTATTTATAATAAGAAAAAATCAGAAACGACTTTGAATTCTTTCAAAGGTGGAGAGAAGCAAATAAACTATGGTCTGCCTCCAAGGTGCAGTATTTTGTAACCATCAAAAGTGATTTCAAACATCATGATAAGAAAAAGTGTTCATAATATTAAGTGAAAAAAATTGTAGAGCATACCATTTGCTCTCTATTTGGGGATGAAAAAAAAATAGTAGTCCTGCCCCAAAATGACTGAAAATAATAAATCAAATTATAATACTCAGTTTTTTATGCATGAAATTATTACAAATATTTTTATTTCTTTTTTTTTTAAAGATTCGATTTATTTGAGAGAGAGAGGGCATGTGCATGTGTGAGAGAACACTATTGGCAGGAGGTGGGGCAGGGGGAGAGGGAAAGGGAAAAGCAGATTACCATTGAGTAGGGAGCCCAGACTCTGAGTTCAATCCTAGGACCCTGAGATCATGATATGAGCCAAAGGCAGATGCTTAAGCTTAACTGACTAAGCCACACAGTGGCTTTTTAAACAGAGACTCTTTTCTTAAACAGATTTTCAATAATGAGGAAAAACTAATGTTAAAAAAGATTTATATTAAGTAATCTTGTGCTAAGAAATTATTATCCTGTGGTTCATGCTTTTATATATTTTTTTAAAGATTTTATTTATTTATTTGACAGAGATCACAAGTAGGCAGAGAGGCAGGCAGAGAGAGAGGAGGAAGCAGGCTCCCTGCTAAGCAGAGAGCCCGATGGGGGGCTCGATCCCAGGACCCAGGGATCATGACCCGAGCTGAAGGCAGAGGCTTTAACCACTGAGCCATTCAGGCGCCCCTATGCTTTTATATTTTTGAAGGAATCTCTGGTCCAACTATTAGTACCAGTCTGGGAGATTTTATTCTAATAACTGGAAGTTTCTGAGTTCCTCAACCCCCTTTTCTCTGAGAGAGATGGAAAACCACTCTACTTTCTCACCAGTCTATTTTCAATTGCTTTGTTAAAAAAAAAAAAAAGTAACTTTATTTCAAAAACATTTCCATCTGGCCAACCAAAATATTCTGAGTGATATAAAGCAAACATGCTAAGGACACAAAAGAAGTTTAAAGACTTATTTCTGTACAGAAACAGCTTATGATTTATGTGGGAGGATGAGACAAATGCAGGGAAAAACTAAGACATAAGAATCATAGTGATTTCATAAGAGTAACAGTGATTTTCCAAGATTAGACCATCATTTTGATTTGATAAATGAAGATATAGAAGCTAAGAGACAAGTGGTTTTTCTTTTTTTTTTTAATTTTTTTTTAAAGATTATTTATTTATTTATTTGAAAGATAGAGATCACAAGCAGGCAGAGAAACAGGCAGAGGGAGAGGAAGGGAAGCAGGCTCCCTGCTGAGCAGAGAGCTCGATGCGGGGCTCGATCCCAGGACCCTGGGATCATGACCCGAGCCGAAGGCAGAGGCTTTAACCCACTGAGCCACCCAGGTGCCCCGACAAGTGGTTTTTCTAATGTCACACAAAGATCCAGGAATTCTGGTTCCACTGCACTGTAAAAATGCAGGATAATACTTGAAATCCAAAAAGAAACCAAGATCAGCAGCCTCCATGAAAGAGTTAAAGAAAGAAGGGATTGGGGCTAGGGGGTAGTTAATAACCATCCCCTGGGCTTTGACTCTTCTTCAACAGGCATTGGGGCTATGGGTCCTCAACCACTGAGACTATCAATGACGATATCCTGTTGAGTAGAGGGACAGTTGTCTTCCCTTATCCACAGGGGATACATTCCAAGATTCCCAGAGGATGCTTGACACTGCAGATAGTACCAAACACTGTTATGTTTTTTTCTGATACATATATACCTATGGTAAAGTTTAATTTATAAATTAAGCACAGGAAGAGATTAACAGTAGCTCATAATAAATAGAACAATTATAACAATACACTATAATGGAAGTTAAGTCAATGTAGGCTCTCTCTCGAAATATCTTATTGTACTGTACTCACCCTTCCTCTTCTTGTGAAGATGTAAGATGATAAAATGCCTACGGAAAGAGAAGTGACATGATGATATAGGCACTGTTAAGTAGTGTTAGGATACTGCTGACCTTATGACGATAAGTCTTCCATTGACCATGGGTATCTGAAAGTGGAAAATGAAATCGTGGATGGAGGGGACTACTGTGTGTCTATGGTATCACACACTAGACTTATGATGTGCTTCACTTTCACAGAAATAAAAATCAAATGTTCAGTTGGGCTGTAAATTAGGATGCTTCTAATTGCAAATGACAGACACTCAACTCAAATCATAATAAAATAAATAAATTAGAGGTAGAGGAGGAATTTATTGAAACATAACTGGGATGTAGCTGTCTTTAAGATTGGCTAAGTTTCAAGTTCAGATATTGTTAAGACTCTTGTTCACCCTTTCTTTCTTCTTTCTTTCTCTCTCCCTCTCTTTCTTTCTTTCTTTCTATTTTATATAGTCATTTGCCAGAGAGAGAGAGAGAGCACAAGCAAGGGGAGCAGCAGGCAGAGTGAGAAGGAGAAGCAGAGTTCCCACTGAGCAGGGAGCCAGATGTGGGCCTCAATCTCAGGACCCCGGGATAATGACCTGAGTCGAAGGCAGCCACTTAACCAACTGAGCCACCCAGGCATCCCTTGTTCACTCTTTCTATTTCACTTTGTCTCTGCTTGGATTCATTCCTTGGGCAGGTGCTCCTCAGATCATTGGCAAGATGGCTGCCAGAAATCAAGGTTCACACCTACTGTTTAGGAACGTCCTGAAGATGTTTCCCTCGAAAGCTCTAGCGGAAAAGTCCTTGGGAAGACACTTATTCCTTGGGAAGACACTTATTCCCCAGTCTTTGCCATGTGCCTGTCCCCGAGCCCATCACTCTTGTAAGGGGATCTGGTTTGTTGGAGATTCAGTCCCATCCTAACCATGGGAATATCACTCCTCTTAGTGAAGAGGTGTCCTATTAATAGTTGACGTGTTGGTAGAAGGGGAGGGATTGCCCATCACATGTCCACTGTGGAAGGTAGTGTCAATGACCTGAGTATTAACTGTGTAATGTACATGACAAATACAGAGGGAGAGAAAGGAATAATAATGGGATTACTAGTACAGTTTTCCCAGAGAAGATAGGTGATGACACATGCTAGGATAATATACAATTCTATTCATAATAGACTAAATCAAGCCTAATTGGGAAGTAAATCTCCTCTTAAGAACACTCACACTATACTCACAGAGAAAAATATGTTTTTATGACATACGCCTTTAGGAGTAATTGCAGTGACTAGAGCAGTCCAACCTGCAGCTCTTAGGAATGAGATTACGGTTTTGAACAAACATTTAGTCTGGAGTCTAAAAGGTAGAGTTGAAATAGCAATATCTCTTTAGGTAATGACTACAGAGATTAATCACTCATACAGCTAATGGAGCTGTTCATTAGGCAGCCTAATTTCTGAAAACAATGGAGGAAGAGAACCCCAGCATTACCCGTATGTGAGAGTGAACTCTCCTCACCAGTGTGGTGGGTGCAGCATTTATCACAACACTAATTCCTCCTGACATTTGTCTTCTGATTTATACTGCCATATATTAACTCAGTTGATTTTTATAACATTCCTAGGAAACAGGCACTATTGTAATCACCAACATTTTATAGATAAGAAAACCCAGGCATAAAGAGATCACAGAGCTAATGAGAGGTGGACTCTGCTTCTCCCACCGTGTTTTTCCATAGCTCTTACTGGAGGAGCGCATGTTTGCTGACAGAGAATGGAGTTTGAATCTTGCCTCCACCACCCACTACCTCTGTAACTGTGCCCTTTTGACCCTCATTGTCTCGGTTGTTGAGAAGTGATAATCATTATCTAATACAATGGTGTAATGCTGAAGACTGTCTCTCTTCTTAGGTTCTCCTATGGGGTCCCTCACCTGCTGTCCAGACAACATTCAGCTTAGCCTCGAGGTTGGAACAGGGAAGAAGGAAGGGTCACAGCCTATTTTCTGGGCCAGGAGCCTAGTAAGAGAAGAATCTACCCACAGGACAGGGAAGTAAAAATGGCAGCCAGAAGCTTCTGGCCTGAGAGGTAAAAACAGTGAATGAAAGGAGAGGAAAAGGGCAGGAGCAGAGTTTTAGTTTTCTTCTTTCACCTTCTCAGGCATAAATTCAAGGGGAAGGAATGTGGGTGGACCCAACAGAAGGTCTTCTGGCTCCATTTGTGCTCATATGGGAAGGCAGGTCCCCCTCTGTCCCCCATCTCACCCAGATCTGTCCTGAGTAGTTTTATCAAAATCTTGCTGCATGGCGGCCTGATTAAGCAGAACAAGGGACCTAATTTAACAACCCTGAGTGGCCCTGGCAGGGTGAGGCCTGGCTGGGAATTTGCTAGTGTCCCCAAAACTGAGAGCTCCAGGGGCACCTGGGTGGCTCAGTGGATTAAAGCTTCTGCCTTCGGCTCAGGTCATGATCCCAGGGTCCTGGGATCAAGCCCCTCATCGGGCTCTCTGCTCAGCAGGGAGCCTGCTTCCCCCTCTCTCTCTGCCAGCTTCTCTGCCTACTTGTGATCTCTGTCAAATAAATAAATAAAATCTTAAAAAAAAAAACAAAACTGAGAGCTCCAGATGAACAGAAGGTACCCAGAAGATACAGGGGGTCAGAGTTGGAGATTTTGATTTGAAAATAATAAGTCTAACTGAATGCTTTTGCTTTTCCCTGTGAAAATACATTTCTGTTTTTATAGTGATTTAGCAACTAGGGTTTTCTTTCACAAATGTACTCTGAGGCCATTATCTCTTCATTCTGAAAGCAAGGCATTTCGTAATGTCTTTCAGAAGTATTAACTAGCATGGAGCAAATACTAGATTATAAGCCAGAATAAAGCTACATGTTCTTAAGAGAAATATTGTATTATCTCATTTAAACGTGAAATTAAAAAAAAAACCCAACAACAAACTCATAGAAACAAAGAATAGATTGGTGGTTGCTAGAGGCAGGGAAGAGGGTGGGCAGGCAGGTAGTGGGTGGGTGAAATGGTTGAAGTGGTCAAAAGGTATCAACTTCCAGTTATAAGATAAGTAAGTCCTAGAGATACAACATACAACAAGGAGACTAGAGTTAACAATACTGTATTTACATTAGAAAGTTGTTAAGAGAGTAGATTTTGGAAGTTCTCATTACAGGGGAAGAAAGTGTGTAGCTATGTGTGGTGATGGATGGTAACTATCTTATGTATTGTGGTGGTCATTCTGCAGTATACAGATATCACATCATTATGTTCTATACCTTCAACTATCACAATATGTCAGTTATATCTCTGTGAAACTGGAACAACCGAATACGTGTTTTTACAACTAGCTTTCGTGTTTGCTTGTGAACGACGAAGGGCTGCTGTTTCAAATGAAACCCAGTCATCCTACCACTACCACGTGCTCCTGTGGCTCTGTGGTTCGCTATGAGGGCTGACACGCCCAGGTCCTGGAGGGCATGGTCTTCAGGGACTTTCAGAGTCACGGGCACAAAGATCCAAACCATTACCAGCAGCATTAATCTTGACACACCATGTAAGCATCGGCTGGCAGACAATATTGCACGTGTGTATTTCTTTGTAGACTTCCTCCTAACACAGGGTGGTCTCTGGTCAGACATGGTCATTCACAGAAACAGAACATTCTCCTTCTTTTGGACATCTCTCTCCTCTCACTACACGTTGAGGGAGGGCAGAGTTTCTCAACTTTTTATGATGGCCATTTGTGCCAGATATCTTTCCTTGTAAGGAGCTCGTCTGTACATGGTGGGATGTTTAATAACATCTCTGGTCATACTCACTAGACACTGGCAACAACCGAAGTATCTCCAGACATGGCCAAATGCCCCCTGGCCTGGATTGGGTGGGTGGGGGAAAAATCCCTTCTGGTTGAGAATCGCGATGTACAGTGTGACCCTTGCAGGCTCTTGGTCTACATGTAGTTCACTGGCTATCATCTCTGCTGGGGGACCCACCCCTAGCCCACCCCAGGCCCGGCCGCAAGCCCTTGTGCTGATTCAGCCAGTAAATCAGGGGAGTTTGGCTAGTGGTGATTGTGGGTGTAGATGCCTGTGAGGGTTTAGATGGGCAAGTAGGTAGCTCCCTAGTCTCTAGCAAAGTCTATATTTGCTTTATTTTCTGCAGAATTCAGTTAATTCTTAGTAAAATTACCGTGATAATCAGGAACTTTCTTTTTACCTCAGTTAACCTGAAAACACGACCCCATCTATCCTTGTTAATGTGTGCCATGACATAAATAAGATTGGGGAAACGCTATGATAGCCATTTAGAAGGATGTTCCTAAAAATAGAGGAGCTCCCCTGAGGAGTTTCTCAACATCGTTTCTAGTGGACCACTTGCTCATGAGAAGAAGGAAAATCATTTCCTAGTTCCTCCTCTGTCAGCTGGAGGGCTTCATTATTTCCTGATTAAAATCCCCAAAGATGGGGACTCCTACCCAGAAATGACATTTTGGTTACGAGACTGAATCCCACCCCCCC
>RCUC01154652.1:0-55420 GCA_003697995.1 Taxidea taxus jeffersonii
TTCTTTAATTTCCTGGTTGACCCATTCATTCTTTAGAAGGATGCTGTTGAGTCTCCATGTATTTGTGCTCTTTCCAAATTTCTTCTTGTGATTGAGTTCTAGCTTCAGAGCATTGTGGTCTGAAAATATGCAGGGAATGATTCCAATCTTTTGATACCGGTTGAGACCTGATTTATGACCCAGGATGTGGTCTATTCTGGAGAATGTTCCATGGGCACTAGAGAAGAATGTGTATTCTGTTGCTTTGGGATGGAATGTTCTGAATATATCTGTGATGTCCATCTGCTCCAGTGTGTCATTTAAGACCTTTATTTCCTTGTTGATCTTTTGCTTGGATGATCAGTCCATTTCAGTGAGGGGCATGTTAAAGTCCCCTACTATTGTTGTATTCTTGTCAATGTGTTTCTTTGATTTTGTTATTAATTGGTTTATATAGTTGGCTGCTCCCATGTTAGGGGCATAGATATTTAAAATTGTTAGATCTTCTTGTTGGACAGACCCTTTGAGTATGATATAGGTCCTTCCTCAACTCTTATTATAGTCTTTGGCTTAAAATCTAATGGATATGATATAAGGATTGCCACCCCAGCTTTCTTCTGATGTCCATTAGCATGGTAAATTGTTTTCTACCCCCTCACTTTCAATCTGGAGGTGTCTTCGGGTCTAAAATGAGTTTCTTGTAGGCAGCATATGGATGGGTTTTGTTTTTTTATCCATTCTGAAACCCTGTGTCTTTTGATTGGGGCATTTAGCCCATTTACGTTCAGGATAACTATTGAGAGATATGAATTTAGTGCCATTGTATTGCCTCTAAGGTGATTGTTACTGTGTATTGTCTCTGTTCCTTCCTGATAATACTTTTAGGGTCTCTCTTTGCTTAGAGACCCCTTTCAATATTTCCTGTAGAGCTGGTTTGGTGTTTACAAACTCTTTCAGTTTTTGTTTGTGCTGGAAGCTTTTTATCTCTCCTTCTACTTTCAATGATAACCTAGCTGGATAAAGTATTCTTGGCTGCATGTTTTTCTCGTTTAGTGCTCTGAATATATCATGCCAGTTCTTTCTGGCCTGCCAGGTCTCTGTGGATAAGTCTGCTGCCAATCTAACATTTTACCATTGTATGTTACAGACTTCTTATCCCGTGCTGCTTTCAGGATTTTCTCTTTGTTACTAAAACTTGTAAATTTTACTATTAGATGACGGGCTGTGGACCGATTCCTATTGATTTTGAGGGGTGTTCTCTGCACCTTCTGGATTTTGATGCTTGTTCCCTTGGCTATATTAGGGAAATCCTCTACAATAATTCTCTCCAATATACCTTCTGCTCCTATTTCTCTTTCTTCTTCTGGAATCCCAATTATTCTAGTATTGTTTCGTCTTATGGTATCACTTATCTCTCGAATTCTCCCCTCATGATTCAGTAGTTGTTTGTCTCTCTTTTGCTCAGCTTCTTTATTCTCTGTCATTTGGTCTTCTATATCACTAATTCTTTCTTCTGCCTCATTTATTCTAGCAGTAAGAGCCTCCATTTTTTATTGCACCTCATTAATAGCTTTTTTTATTTCAACTTGATTAGATTTTAGTTCTTTTATTTCTCCAGAAAGGGCTTTTATTTCTCCAGACAGGGTTTCTCTAATATCTTCCATGCCTTTTTCAAGCCCAGCTAGAACCTTGAGAATCGTCGTCCTGAATTCCAGATCTGACATATTACCAATGTCTGTATTGATTAGGTCCCTAGCCTTCGGTACTGCCTCCTGTTCTTTTTTTTGTGGTGATTTTTTCCGCCTTCTCATTTTGTCCAGATAAGAATCCGCTGTTCTCCTTGTTAAGTGAACTTGGTCTGGGCTGGATTTCTTGTTGATCTTCTAGCGGAGAGGCCTGTTGTAGTGATTTTCAAGTGTCTCTGCCCCAGGCAGAATTGCACCACCCTTACCAGGGGCCAGGCTAAGTAATCCTCTCAGGTTCGCTTTCAGGAGCTCTTGTTCCCTGAACGCTTTCCGTAGAGTTCCAGAGGATGGGAATGACAATGGCGGCCTCCCAATCTCAGGTTCAGAGGAGCCGAGAGCTAGGGGCCCCAGTCTTCTGTGCGCCTTCAGAGAAAAGTGCTTAATCACTCCCATCTCCCCAGCCTCCAGCCACACTTGGAGAAAATTGTACGTAATCAGTCCCATCTCACTGGCTTCTGGCTGTGCTCCGAGGTCACTCAGCCTGTGACCAAGCATCTCTGTCTCTGGCAGAGTCCCACCTGGAGTCTCCGAACCCCATAGATCCCTGAGTTCTCCCAGGTCGGAGTCTCCCTGGATCTTGTGGGGACCCCGCACACAGAGCACCAGCACGTGTCACAGATTATGGTTCTAGGTAACCCCAAGTTGAGAGCTCACTCCTCAGCTCTGTCTCTGCAGCCGGCTTCCCCACTCTAATACCTGTGAGCTCTGCAACACTCAGACACCCCCGATCCTTCTGTGACCCCGCGGGACCTGAGTCCACGCTGTCCCCATGAGGTCTTCACCCTAGTTTAGCCTCTGGAGCAATGTCCCTCCGTGGAGCAGACTTTTAAATGTCCTGATTTTGTGCTCCATTGTTCTGCCGCTTGCCGGGAGCCGGCCCCTCCCCCTGGGGTCTATCTTCCCATCGCGTTGGATTCACTTCTCTGCTGGTCCTACCTTTTAGAAAGCAGTCGATTTTCTGTTTCTAGAATTGTTGTTCTTCTCTTCGATCTCCTATTGGATTTGTAGGTGTTCGGAATGGTTTGATAGGCTATCTAGCTGATCTCCTGCTGCCTGATGTTGTCTCAGCCTGCTACTTCTCCGCCATCTTGACTCTATCCCCCAGATAACATTCTTTAGACTGGTAATCGAGGTGACCATCTGTATTAGCTAGTCGGCTCTATCCAGAGGAAAAGCATGCTTCCCGTATCTTTACGACAGGAGGTAGTTGTACCTTATTTATTTATTTTAAAGATTTATTATTTGAGAGAGAGAGACAATGGAGGGTGGGGAAGAAGGGCAGAGGAAGAGAAAGAATCTCAAGCAGACTCCTGGCTGAGCTGGGAGCCCAAGGAGCCCAACACAGGGCTCCATCTCATGACCCAAGAGAGCCTGACCTGAGCCAAAACCAAGGATCCGATGTTTAACTGACTGAACTACCCAAGCACACCGATATCAGTATTTTTAATAAAATATTTTAAAGTCCCCATTTGTTTCTTCCCAATCCATTTCACAGACAGCTGAGAGAGTTTATGTAGTAAAATGAACTCTAATCACATCATTTCCCCATGAAAATCTTTCAACAGCTTTTTAATGATCTTAAGATAAAAATCAAATCCTTAAAATAGCCTTCTAAGCTTTGTATGGCCATCTAGTGCCCCTCTCCTTTTAGCTCAATAAGTATCAAACAGCTTGGCTTTCTTTTAGTTATTAAAGAGCAGATCTTTCCCCCACAAGATTCTAAATTTCCTTTGCCTACAATGGTTCCCCATCTCTCTACTGTCCTCTCTCTAGCCTCCCCTCTGCACGTGGTTGTGTGTGCGTGCACACACACACACACACTTTCTCAACATCTGCTCTATTTAAAGTGTCAATTCCTTAAAGAGAGAAAATCTCCCTTCTTCTACATTATTCTCTCTCATACTGCCACATCTTCCCTAACCCCATAGGAGTTTTCACATATGGCTTTGATATTTATTTAGGCAACTGCCTTTTAATTTCTCTCTCCCCTCTGTCCCATAACCTCTCTCGGGGTAGGACCATGTTTGTTTTGTTCAGTATTGTTTTGTTCGATATTGCATATGGCATGGTACATAGTAGATACTCTGTAAGCATTTATTGAATGAACAAATGAACAGCTAGTGTATTAAGATGAATAAAAATGAGAACACAAACATGTTCACCATAAAACGTTAATTTTTGAAATTAGATGCAAATTAGTTCTGAGTTGCTCGGCAAATAAGACAAAGAGATTGGGGCACCTGGGTGGTTCAGTGGGTTAAGCCTCTGCCTTCAGCTCAGGTCATCTCAGGGTCCTGGTATCCAGCCCAGCATCAGGCTCTCTGCTCAGCAGGGAGCCTGCTTCCTCCTTTCTCTCTGCCTGCCTCTCGCCTACTCGTGATCTCTCTCTCTGTCAAATAAATAAATAAGATCTTTAAAAAAAAAAAAAAGAAGTTAAAAAAAATGAAGAGACTGATCAATCGGGATCAACTATATAAGATGAATCAAACCATTCTTCACGTCAACAGAAACTTTCCTATCAAAAAATGTACAAAACTTTCTCAAAGAGATAACATCTCTTCATAATACTGAGCACAGTTAACAATTATACATGTGTACGAATGTTGACAGGTGTGTCCTTAGACCACAGACTTTTCAAAGGCACCGGTTTTATCTGTTTTGTTCACCATAATATTCCAGCCCTTAACACAGTGCCTGAAATGTCAGCAAGAGCAGCTAGTACGTCCTCCTTCATGAATCCATGTATTCTTTCATTCAACGAACATTTGCAAAGCAGTAATTATCCATGCAGCACTGTCCAAGGTACTAAAGAAATACCATGAGTAAATGATGGAAAGAGTATACCTAATAATTTTTTTGCAATGGCAATCACAAGTTCCATATGGCAGCTTTTGGGTTTGGCTGCTTTTGCTGCTGTTGTTGGCATTAAATATGAAGGAACATGGGGAAGCCATGCAACAAGAAGCATAAAGTTCCACAGACTTCACTTTCTAAAGGCTCAACTTGTTTCAGGAATAAAAGGAGTAACCACAAGTGGTGGGAAAGTACAGGCCCCTTATTACCACTTCTCCCTGCTGAGCTTATGGCAAAAGCTGGAGGAACAAATACTCAAGTCTGTATTGCTGATGATAGCAAGTAGTGCTGGTTCCCCTGTGCTCACTCTTCTACAATGTTCTGCAGGATGAGGCTGGTTCACCAAAGTAGAGAGTCTTTTCTTTCCTCTTCCAAGTCAACTGGGTGCTTTTAGGATCCTAATTCCATGCAGCTATTATCATTTGAAGTCCTTTACAGTTACTCACTCTACAGAAATACATAGAAGGGTAAGGATGGCGCCCAAAACAACTCACGGTACTTGGGCTACAGCTCTTCAATGTTAACTACACTTAGGCCACTATACTTTAAGTTCCCTGAAGCAGGATACACCAATCATCTAAAGAAATGAGTGATCTGATTCCTTCTCCTTCAAGGGCATGTTTTGAGACACAAAAATGAGAAAAGGCAATTGATGATAACTCCCTCATGTTTCATGTGTGTTATCTGCATGTGTAAGAACCTCCAGCAGAGTGATCCCACTGCATTAATTCCTCTGCATCTCATGAAGTCTGCTAATGAACATAAGCAAGCCTACTGAAGTTCTGGAGAGAAGATCACTCCACTTGTACATGAAGTTGAGCAACAGGTAAACTCAGTCGTGATCATGAAGCAAAACTGGATGGCTATTTTCTGCTCAACAGACAGATCCTACTAGAGCTGTAGCTCTTTTGAAGTCACTTAATCACTCTGGATATCATTTTCCTTTACCTCAAATGGGGACAAAAGTGTCTATATTGCCTATCCCACAGAGTTTTCTAAAGATAAAGTGATGCAAGTTATGTGAAAATGTTCACTGACATCTCCAGGGGTGGGAAGGATATGTTGAGGAGCTTAACCAAGCTCCTCAACCTTGAAGAGCAAAAAATACTTGATCTTTTTCCAGGCACATTTTTCCACATTCTTCAGCTCAGTTTTCCATGGGATGTGTGTGAAGTCTTTGAGTTGAGCATTAAGACTTGTACTTTTTACTCTCATCAATATTTATCAGCAGAAATATATTTTAACTGCATAGCATACTCCTCTTTTGACTGAAAACATGTATACTTAAATCTCTCTAGATGAAGATATTAGAAAAATTTCTCTGTGATTTTTAAACTGGCTCAAGTTAGGGGTGCCTGGGTTGCTCAGTGGGTTGATCCTCTGCCTTCGGCTTGGGTCATGATCTCAGGGTCCTGGGATCGAGCCCTGCATTGGGCTCTCTGCTTGGCGGGGAGCCTGCTTCCTCCTCTCTCTCTGCCTGCCTCTCTGCCTACTTGTGATCTTTGTCTGTCAAATAAATGAAAAATCTTTAAAAAATAAATGAATAAATAAATAACTTGGCTCAAGTTAATTTTAGTTCCAATCAGTATCACAATGTAAAATCTATTTGGACATTTAAAAAATATATAGAATAAGGAAGGCAAGTTTCCTTATTTATTTATTTGTCTGTTTGTTTATTTCTGCAAAGCAGGAAAGAATATCAAATCAGAAAAACCAACATAATTTTGAAAACAAAACATAGAACTACAAATCCTTCTTTCAGTGAAATAGTCCAAATGAGAAAGTCAAATTGCTGTTACTCTCACTTAAAAAGCTCAGCAATATCTAAAATGAATGAGTCATGAAACTTGTTCTTGTATCATTTATCTCAGATTTCCCTTTTCAGGAACATTTTTGACAGCAGAAATATTGTCACTGATAACTTCCTTTTAAAAGGGCCCAAAATGGAGTCACTTGTGCTATGCCCCATGTCAGCAAGCCCTAACTGCAATTTCAACCTCTCCCAAGAATATAATCTTAAACCAGTCCATCTGGAATTTCCTAGTTAGTACTATAGAGATAATCTGACTGGTAGACCCCTTGTGGCCCCCAAAGAAAAATGAGGCAAGTGGTTCTTTCCTTGTCCCGGCCCACTTCAGCCCACTTTGGTCAGTTCTTGGAGCTCCTTTCTATCTGCTAAAATGAGATGCTACCTGATTCATGAATCACTGAATACATCCAACAAGATCTTTAAAGTTTACTCGGTTGAATTTTTGTTTTTAACAGCTTCATCTCATGTTCTAGAAAAACAGACTAGAAAATTCCCCATCCTAGTGTGCTGGGTGAAGAACTGCATAAATTATTTAAACAAACCATAACACCTAGGCTTGCTCTGAGTTTTGAATGATTCTCTTTGATATGAGTTACTTCCCTATAGTGGGCCCTAAGCTCTAATCTTCACTGCTCTTTATTTCTCAGACTTTCCTATCTTACAGTCTGTTATATGTCATAGAATTATCAAAGCCCTAGTTGATTTCTTGACTGTGAGACTGGGGAGGCTTATATCAAATCTGTTTTTAGTGACTTTACCTAACCAAGAAAGTTAGTGTCATTCATTCACTGAATCAATCATTCAAAAACATTTATTGATCTCTTTGTGTACCAGAATACCACTAATTAAATGAGATAAAGAGGTTAAAGGCCACATTCTTGCATGCAAGGATGTCACTACTCAGTTGGTACCAACAATTAAGGAGACAACTGTTATATAAACATACAAAGCAGAGAGAGAGAGAGAGAAACAGATCTCTATAGAAGCACAGATAAAAGGTTTCTAATCCAGATATGCCTTGATGAGTGGCTGTTGGCCTGCTGAAGCTGCAGGAAGGCAAACTAGAAGAAAGACATGTTATATGATTGGTTTACTTCAATAATAATAATATTTTTGTGGTATGTCTGCTTAAAAATAGTTTCCAAAACCGTTTTTGGTAACTTACAATTGTAGACTTACATGCTAAATTAAGTAATACATATTCATTAAATAGCTAGATCATTTCTAAATAAGATTAACCACTGAAACATTAATTACTAAGCATAAATTTAAGTTTATATACCTAAACTTATTATTTTACATGGTACAGAAAGGCTAGATATTTGAGTCTATTAATAACCATGTTCTTTTTTTGCCACAATAAGAAGGAAGCAAATCCCTATAAAAACCCCAAATGAAATGGTATATTCATAAGCTTTGCCAATATGCTACAAAATGCTGGCATATGACACATAGTTCAAAATTATCTAGTTCTTAGCTTTGTCTATAAAACAAAAGTTATTAATAGTTAAAACTTGCAATCAATGTAGGTAAAAAAAACTACAAGAACAAAGGTTAATAACTTTGTGTGCAAAGCATGCAGGTACATAGGATGTGTTATTGTTAAGGAAAAGAAGAGCAATTTGGGGGTGCCTGGGTGGCTCAGTCAGTTAAGTGTCTACCTTCAGCTGAGGTCATGATCTCAGGGTTTGGGATAGAGCCCCATGTTGAGCTCCCTGCTCAGGGGGGAGTCTGCTTCTCCTTCTCCCTCTATCCCCCTTCCCACTGGTCTGCTCTCGCTCTCTCTCTCTCTCTCAAATAAATAAATAAAATCTTAAAAAAAAAAAAAAAAAGAAGAAGAAGAAGAATTTTATCATGAAGTAAGTCAACAGGTTGTTCCAGAATGATAAAAAGGAGAAAGCTAGAATGGATATAGAAAATGGTAGAAACTTTACAGAAAATGAATTCAATTTCTGACAGTCAAAGCTAAGATTAGATTCTTTTTTTTAACGAGCTTTAGTATCAAGAGTATACTGATGCAAAACTAGTGTTTGGTTCTCTCTGTTAAAATGACAACAATTTCCTGAATTATTGCTTTGTTCTTTTTTCTTTTTTTTTAAGATTTTATTTATTTATTTATTTATTTGAGAGATAGGGAGCAAGCAAAAGCATGAGCAAGGTGGTGGGAGAAGGACAAGCGGACTCTCCGCTGAACAGGGATCCCGATGTAGGTCTCGATCCCAGGACCTTGGGTTCATGACCTGAGCTGAAGACAGATGCTTAATGACTGAGCCACCCAGGCATTATGTGAATTATTGCTTTGCTCTTAATAAGAGGTTATAAATTATTTTCTTTACCATTTTTTTAAAGTAGGTTTCATGCCCAACATGGAGCTCAAACTCACCACCCTGAGAGCAAGAGTCACACGCTCTAACCAACTGAGCTAGCCAGGAACTCCTCTTAACCTTTTTGAATCATACAACTAAAAAACAAAATTCAATAGAGTAAATTTGAAGATCTAACTGACTTTATTATTCATGAATTGAGCATCAACCTGCCTAGCAAGTAGAGGAATCCTGAAGAATTTTAAAAAATGAAAAGTTTTTATAGGAAGGAGGGTGTGGTAAGAAAGTTATTAGCAAGGAAGGGCTGTTCCTGGCAAGATCATCTTCCTTTGTAGGAAAAGGGGGTGAGAGAGTCTTATTAGGTGAATTACCTCATCTTCCTTTGGGGGATAAAGAGGTCCCATGTGACAGATTGTCTCAGAAAATTCCTGAGTGACAGGTAAGGACATTATTTCTAGGGGAGGTAGAAACTATATTTGGGTTAGGTATTAAGTTCTAATTTGGTGAGTTGGCCTGGCCCAACTGACACCTTTTGTGTCCATCATTTCTCTACACCACTAAGGAAATAAAGACTCTGCGTTTTATCAGAATAATTTCCTGTGCTTAAATGTTGCACTTACCATGTCCTTAATTATTAAAAGAACCGAGTTTTCCTACTTTTAAAAGAGCTTAAGGATTTTTTAAAATTTTATCTCCTATATTTACTTTTGACATCTTTTATTGTCACTTCAGTTAAATGGTAACCAAGCACTGTTTCTCAATGACCCATGATGAGATTTACCAGCTCTTCAAACCTCCTGACAACATATAATATTTTGCCTTCCCCAAATCTAATCCTAAATATCTTTTTACACTTAAAACTGTATGTGTTATTTTCCAGAGGGTCCTTAGAAAATCACTAAGGATCCCTCACCTCCTAAAAAGAAACATACAAAAAATAATTAGGATTTTTTTGTATGTTGAATTGCATGGGAATTGTTGTAAAATAAAAAAAGATACTTAACCTTCCCTTGGTTATGTCTGCATGGGTAAATGATAATATAAATAACTTTTTAATTATATGAAATTTCTAGAAATGTGTCAATGTCCTTGATTAATGTCTATAGTCCTGGCACTATGCATGATACCAAATGAAGGATATAAAGGCTACTTTATAGATGGACCACTTTGGTAAGAAAATTACTCTGTGTTAAAACAATCAAAATCCTGGGGGTACCTGAGTGGCTCAGTGGGTTAAGCCGCTGCCAGGGTTCTGGGATCAAGCCCCAAATTGGGCTCTCTGCTCAGCAGGGAGCCTGCTTCCTCCTCTCTCTCTCTCTGCCTGCCTTTCTGCCTACTTGTGATCTCTCTTTCTCTGTCAAATAAATAAATAAATAAAATCTTTTTTTAAAAAATCAACATCCAGAAGATTCGGAAAAAGCTCTTTAGTTCCCCTTCAACTGCCTAAATTTACGCTGGAAAAGAGTCTGTACCAGAAGGAGAGTCTGTACCAGAATAGAGCTATTGATACAGATTACTCTCTACCTAAGAAATGTATCATAACAAGGCAAGCTTTGTTTTCCAAACATCTCCCCTCACCCTTCTGCTGATGGTTTTCCTACACTTCATATCTCCAGACCTCCACACCTGACATAACCCTCATGGTGCCAAACGGTCTTCAGAATTTAATACCTGCGTGGATTCCCCATATGTACAAAACTAAATTTGATTTTCTTCTGTTTATCTCTCTCATGTCAATTTTAGTTTTGGTCCAGACAGAAAGACCTTGAAGGATAGATTAAACTTCTTCCTTTCCAGCAAGGGTTGAGAATAAATACCCAAAATGTGCTACTTTAGCATGTGGACTATTTTGAGCTAACAGAACCTGTAGTCTTAAGAGAGGATTTTGCCCCTCCCTTAACCACCAAGAAGAATCTAAATTGGGATCTTTCCCAGAATTAGAATTGTTACCACAGATAAATTTTGTTTAAGTGATCCATCTATATGGCAGAACAAACATCTAATTACCAATCATCCGCTCTTCTTATTGTCCTATGAAGTGGCCCCCTCTCCTTTGAAGCCTCTATTCCCTTCCTTAGCTCAGGATGCCATGCGTATCTCATCTTACCTTTCTTTGAACTTCTCATGTGTGAGGTTCCCATTTGTACAAAATTAAAACTGGTTTTCTCCTGTTAATCAGTCTCATGTCAGTTTAATTCTTAGACCAGCCAGAAGAAGCTGATGGGTTCATGAGATTGCTAATCTAAGATCAAGAAGAACAATAAATAATTCCACAGGACTGTATGAATTTATGAAGTTATGAACTTATGAATTATGGGTTTTATTTGGAATATTACTGATGCTTTACTGTCCTATTTCCTAGATATAAGGAATCCTTTTCTCTTTTTCCTTAAGCTATCTATAACTCATAAAAATATTTAGATCACACTTTTATAAACAGAAATGAAACATTCATCTTTTTCTCCCTGCCCAATCCTCCTCAGAATTCAGAAGACTTTGTGTATTCTCCTTTTCATGGCAATATAATTATTTGCATATGTTCGATAAAAATCTGTCCTCTTTGTAACAGAACATAATTAAAAATATTGATTATATAACTAAGACTTTGATTATAATGTCATAATTTTTTAAAGATTTTATTTATTTGACAGACAGAGATCACTAGTAGGCAGAGAAGCAGGCAGAGAGAGAGGAGGAAGCAGGCTCCCTGCTGTGCTGAGAGCCCGATGCGGGGCTCGATCCCAGGACCCTGGGATCATGACCTGAGCTGAAGGCAGAGGCTTTAACCCACTGAGCCACCCAGGTGCCCTGATTATAATGTCATAACTGAGAATGACATGCATAGAATCAGATATGACCAGACAGTTTTAAGGAACGAAGGTCAGCTTTAAGAAGCCAATGCTTACAAAGCCCTCTTAGGAAAGCCAACCTGATGCCTGGTTTATACATTTCCCTTACAGGTAAGTAAAGA
Organism: Taxidea taxus jeffersonii; assembly: GCA_003697995.1. Lineage (NCBI taxonomy): Eukaryota > Metazoa > Chordata > Mammalia > Carnivora > Mustelidae > Taxidea > Taxidea taxus. Next base: position 11,683 of record RCUC01154652.1, read on the forward strand.
AAGTCATTCTTGGAAGGTGCAGAAGATAGGATATGTTGGGGAGCTCAAAAAGAGAGTAAGTCATCCAAACCTGTAAGAACTGCAAGCAAAATCTGGTAATAAATTCTCGGCTCAGCTTCCTAGCTTCAAAAGGTTTTTAAAAGTCCAATCTACAATTCTTACAGAAACTTCCAACAAAGCAAACTTTAAAAGGTTTATGTGGGTAATTACCATTCTTGCTGCACTTATGTAAATAATCAGGTCAAATCTAATAAGACCAAATTTATTTTGTGATTGAAAATAATCTTACTTTAATTATCACTGATCAAAAGTGAGGTAACTATAGAGAAAAATTTTGTACTTCAAGAGAAAACTATAGTACAGTGTTGTAAGTTACCAAATTCTGGTCCTGTTCATTGTCTCTGAGTTATTTTTTACTTCTTTATAAACTTCACAATACTGTCACCTACTGTAAAGTATATGAGATCCTGTCATCTTACACAAATTGTCAGCACTTAGGAAATTTAAAAGTTTTGCAGGTTGCTTCAACAACTGACTAAAACCCTTCAAACAAATATTTCCAGTTTTTCCCTCACATTTCTGACTTGGGAGTCATTGAGAATTAAACTCTGATGGCTCAGATCCCTAGTGAACTATATTTATCTTCTAGCTGGCCTTTTCCCTGCGATCCGAAGAATCCCCATGAGTTGAAGCTAGATGACTTGATACAGACTTTAAAGCGGCTCATCACTCAGCAGATCATGTGTCAGCCTTCATGCCTTAAGGCGCAGCTATATGGGCCACTGAGAAAGTTCATTAGAAATCCTGTATCTTTGATGCTCTTCTAGAAAATAACTATAGCAGGACGCCTGGGTGGCTCAGTTGGTTAAGGGGCTCAGGTCATGATCCCAGCGTCCTGGGATCGAGTCCCACATCGGGCTCCTTGCTCGGCAGGGAGCCTGCTTCTCCCTCTGCCTCTGCCTGCCTCTCTCTCTGCCTGTGCTTGCTCTCGCTCGCCCTCTCTCTCTGACAAATAAATAAATAAAATCTTTAAAAAAAAAAAAAAGAAAGAAAATAACTATAGCTGTGGTGAATCCCACAAAAACCTCTCTGATGTCTATACCATCACCAAAATGTTCCGACTGCAAACTGGAAAATCTGTCGTTTTGCCATTGCCATCCTCACTGCACCACCTACAGACATGTCAAGCCCAAAGTCTAGGAATCTTCTTGATTGACTACTTTCTGGACTCAGGAACTAGGTTTATAGTCTGTTCTAGCCATTAATGTTTGTTCTCCTTATTCCTATAGGAACCCCCTCTTATTAAATGCCCAATTGTTCACAGCATCCAGAAAACACACTCTCCTGCCAAGTCTCAGTAGATGGTTCAACTAGTCCTTCAATAATGCAAATCCGCTTTATTTTTTTTTTAAGATTGTATGTATGTATGTATTTGAGAGACAGCAAAGAGAGTGAGAGAGAGAGCATAAGCGGGGTGAAGGGTAGAAGGAGAGGCAGATGCGGGGCTCCATCCAGGGACTCCAAGATCATGACGCTTAATGCACTGGGCCACCCAGGCCCTCTGACAAATCTGTTTTAACAAAGCAGAAAGACTAGCTTTCTTAAGTTGTTCAGTGGAATGCCCAGTTTCCCTAGAACAAAAGGGAGAACTGACCAAGACCAAGACCTTAATTTTCTTTCAGCCTGAGGAAATTTTAGATAGGCTTCTTCCTGCCAATAGACACCTGACCCTCCCTTTTCTTAGAGCATTTACTTCAAGAAAGCTCTAATTGTAGAGGTGCCTGGCTGGCTTAGAGGAGCACGCAGCTCTTGATCTTGGAGTTGTAAGTTCAAATCCAACAGTGGGTTTAGAGATAACTTTTAAAATATAAAATTCTTCCTCATTACTTCTGTTATATAAATCTTTTTAAAACCCTCTCACCGGTTTTGCAATCCAGGAATGTCTTTCTTAAAAACCTGAAGGCCATCCTTCTGAAATAGAATCATTAAGGAGGATAATGCCCCATCTCCCAGTTTCTGTGGAAGGACATGAGCCCAATTTTGGCAGGCAGCTTACTCCAAGTTGTTGTAAAATTATCTCTTGTTGTGAAGATACAAGGCAGTTTTTCCTTTGGATAAAGGCAATTAGCAAACACAGATGACCTAAGGTTCTCCTTCCTACCCCAGCTCTCTGTTACAGTGGAGATGAACTCACACATAACTGTAGTCTCCCACCAACTGTCATAATAGCCTCAAATAAAATCTTCCTTGCCTGCTTCACACTGTCCCATGCAATTTTTGCTTTGACAGAAACTACCACGATCTATCAAGAAGAACCTAATAGTTATGATAGACCAAATGGATTAAGCCAGTTTATAGCAATCTGCACACCCTTGGATATGCTATCCTCCCTGAGGCTCAGTCTTCTCATCCTTTCGAACATGGATGTTATTGTGGAATTTCTGTAAAGATTAAAAACCACTGATGTTTGTAAAACCTAGCTCACTGCCCAAAGAATCCAACAATCTAAAAAAGTGTTAATGCTTCTTCTTCCTAACTCATCCCCTTAGCCAGTCACTTAACACACCACAAGATGATTTTTTTTATATGTCAGAGATACCAGAAACTTCTTTTAAGAGATTGCACTTAATCTGCAGTTATTCTTTTAACGAATGAATTTCAGATATAAACTCCCGAAGGAGATGATGCCTCCCACGGTTCAAGGTAGCGCCCCTTGCAGGAGCCATTTCAGCAATCCTTGGTATACAACAATCTGGACCAGCTAAAGAGACAGACAAACTAGAAATGTGGAGAGTAAGTAGAAGCAGCAGAAAAGCTAAAAGTGAAAAGCAAGGATTTACGTGCTTCCACAACCCAACAATAGCCTCTTCCCAGATTAGAAGCTCCCTAAGGCCCAGCTCTTCTTTAGGCAGCCAAGCCCATCATCTCTATCCAGAACAGCATCTGGAGGCATTCTTTCTGGAAGCTGCTCTCTCTGGCCTCGTTCTCTTTTAATCCATGTATTGTTTTCGGCTAATAACCTACAACTCTTATTTTATGAAACGGTTTCAATACATGCAATCTTTTGGAGGAGGTGTCATTTTCTAAAATTAACTCTCTCCCTTTATTAATACTTGTTCTTTCACATTGGGAAATGTGGACGGTAAGTGCCCTTTTCATTGGTTTAATTCATCTGTTAAGTATTGAGAGGCCAGTACTTCAATCAATACATGCAATCCTTCAGAATTAAATTGCCCTGTTAGGAAGCCAGAGAAAATGTCTTCATGTGATGAAACACTTTGTATTTCTCTCAGTTTCCTTTGTTCAATTGTTTTGGAACAAATACACATTTTTGCCTAATTTAACTATCACCTGTGAATGTTTGTAATCATCCTCGGGCAGCATTATGTAAGGGGGGAGGGGAGTATTTCCTATTTCTAAAAATAGTATTGTGATTCTGACAGCATTTTTTACAAATTTTTTTGGTAAATTGAATCATATTAAGTGTAGAAGAGGCTCAGACTGTTTAAATAACATCCGTAACAACTGATTGAATTAAGGGAATAATTTGTCTTCTTGAAACTCATATCATTGTTTACCTCAGGGGAGGGTGGGCTATGAAACTACTCATGGTTTCCCACCCCACCAAGTTTGGTGTCTGATTTCTGCCACCCACGGAGAATCAAACAGCCCTCAGACTGGGGGAACAAAGAAAGAGATTAAAACCATTAAAAACTAGAAGCTTGCAGGGGCACCTGGATGGCTCAGTGGGTTAAGCCTCTGCCTTCAGCTCAGGTCATGATCTCAGGGTCCTGGGATTGAGCCCCAAGTCGGGCTCTCTCTGGGCTCTCTGCTCGGCAGAGAGCTTCCTCCTCTCTCTCTGCCTACTTGTGATCTCTGTCTGCCAAATAAATAAATAAATGTTAAAAAAAAAAAAACCCTAGAAGCTTGCAAAGAGGGTCTTTCACATAAACCTGCGACAATAATGTGCCATCAACTCGACCCTCCACAAACACACTCACATTATAAAATACTCACATTATAATAATGAAATAGAGCTTCCTTACTGACAGCTTACTCTGTATTACATCATATAATATCTAAACCATATGTTAGCAGTTCAAAGCATGGCTCAGAACATCCTAGCATCCTAAGGACCCTTTCAGGGAGTCTGCAAAGTCAAAACTAATTTCATGATAATGTTAAGAAGTTCCATGTCTTTCTTCATTGCATTGGCATTTCTACAGATGATGAAATATTTATCCCAGGAAAAATTCATGGCACCTACATATGAATCAAGGCAGTGGCACCAAAATAAACATGTTATCAGTCATAACTATAGTTTTCACCGCCATGAACTTACATGTAGGAAAAATAAATAAATAAATAAAGCCAGCCTCACTTAAGATGGTTTTTATTTTTTTATTTTTTTTATAAACATATAATGTATTATTAGCCCCAGGGGTACAGGTCTGTGAATCGCCAGGTTTATACACTTCACAGCACTCTTAAGATGGTTTTTAATGAAGTAGTGAAAACTATTAGTTTTACTAAATTTTACCTCTTAAATGCTCATCTCTCTAATCTTCTATATGATTAAATGGAAAGTAAACATTAAGCCCATCAGCTGAGACCAAAGCATCATGGTTGTCTGGAAGGAAGGTATGTGATTATCTGAGTTATAAGCTGTACTTGCCCCTTTTCTCATGGAACACAATGTTTCCTTGGAAGAACAGCTGACAGATAGTGGTTTTTAGGCTTGGGTATTTGGTAGATATCTTCTTGAAAACGAACAAAGTTAACCTGTCACTCCAAGAAAAACAACTGATAATATTTGTGGCCACTGATAAAATTTGAACTTTCAAATGAAAATTCGAATTTTGAAGACTTGTATTTACCACCACAAGCTTGGCAGCTTTCCAATACTTAAAAGATTTTTTTTGGATACAATAGGTGGTGAGTTAACAAATGCGATTTCTGTTTATATCCAGTAATAAAATGTGTCAACACTTAGAAAGCCTGTATTATGGGGCACCTGGGTGGCTCAGTGGATTAAGCCTCTGCCGCTCACGTCATGATCCCAGGGTCCTGGGATCGAGCCCCACATCGGGCTCTCTGCTCTGCGGACAGCCTGCTTCCTCCTCTCTCTCTGCCTGCCTCTCTGACTACTTGTGATCTCTGTCAAATAAGTAAATAAAATGTTTTTTTAAAAAAAGAAGAAGAAGAAGACCTGTATTACTCAGTAAACCAGTATTTTCCAAATGATCCATGCACAATGTGGAAGATTATATGTGGGGGAAAGATCCACTCAAGGTGCCAAGCAGACCAATGGGTTTTAATATTACACAGGCCAAAATGTTCACTGATATGGTTTAAGATTCCAGACTATAACAAACTTATAAACTACTACTTGCTGAGTTTAGGTGGATATCAAAGGAAAATATCCACAATTATTGAAAAAGGCTGTAAGAATAGTCTTCTCTTTTCTGACTATGAATCTGTGTAAGGCCACATTTTCTTCATGTACTTCAACCAAAAAAAAACATATAGCAATAGATCAAATGTACAGGGTATATATGATAACCCAGCTGTCTTAAAGACATTAAAGAGATTAGCAAAATATAAGACAATGTCACTCTCTAAACCTTTTTTTTTTAATTTTTTTATTTTTTTTATTTAAACATATAATGTAACGCCACCACCCTCTCCCAACCCCCCTCTCCCCCCCACTCCCCTCAGTTTGTTTTATGACATTAAGAGTCTCTTTTGGTTTGTCTCCCTCCCAATCCCTCTTGTTTCATTTTTTCTTTCCTACCCTCTTAGCCCCCACCCCCGTTGCATCTCCACTTCCTCATATCAGGGAGATCATATGATAGTTGTCTTTCTCCGATAAACCTTTTTTAAAGTTATTTAATTAAAAATATATTATTTTTTGTTAAAACATAAAGGGTTTATTATTGCTACTTTAAAATAAATACTACAAAAATATTTCTCAGTTTGAATTTCTAATACGTTAAATGTCGACATATAACTCATAAATAAAAAGCTTTTTGAAATCTTCAGTAATTTTTAAAAGCTAAAGGAGTTTTGAGTTAAAAACATCTGAAAACTGTTGCTTTAGATATATCATTTTATTTTAACTTATTCTGTCTTTAAGATATTAGACTATTACTGTATTTTCAAATGAGCTGCCTGAGATTGAAAGAGACTAAATAATTTGCTGAAGGTTACTCACTGGCTGGTAAGTGCCAGAGTTAATATAGTTAGCCATTGGATATATGTATATAGTAGATGAAAACAGTGCAAAACAGCCAGGTAGGGCAAAACAGGAAAAAACAAAAACAAAAAAACAAACAAACAAAAAAAAACCCACAACACTAAGCATCTCATAATTGGTCAAGAGATGAAAACACAGGAAACAGGTATATAAAATACATAGTTTTGTCCCCAGCTTCATGGAAATTTTTGCATGCCCTGAAGTTCTACTGGGGAGTCCTGTTATCACTCAGGGGGATATCTAACATTATGCTAGTTTCTGTGAGGGCTACAGTGCATTTGGCTGGGATATCCCCTACACTGGTTACCTTTTTGGAGCTTTTAAAGGCTATAGCAGATGGCTGAATAGGTCCGTCACCAAATGACTTAGATCCTTGGGATAATAAGTAGCCCATCTGGCCTTCCCCCAGTAAATGCCTAAGACGGGAAGGAAGAGTGGCAATGCTTAGAATCAGAGTCCCTGAGGCCTGGATGGTTCACCGGCATTACATCTCATGGAATCTTCACAACAGCCCCTAAGAAGTAAGAGGTTTCCCTGTGTTTAAAACAGGACCAAGATTAAGGCTTCAGAAGGTCTTGTGAGGAGGAAGATGAGTGAGTGCAAAATAGGTCCTCCCCTCAGAAGAGTGGGTCCTACATAGAGACCAAAGTTTGAGAATGAGAGGTAAAGGGGAAATACTGGCAGATCAGTTAGCAGAACTACAACCATCAAGGTCTGATTACCCACATGGCCGTCTACATTTTAAATCACAAAGGTCTGGTTTAAGTGATATCCTAAATTCTGCAGCCAGGTGTTTCTAGTCGTTAAAAGTACAGAGCTATGGAGACCAAGATTTAGGCCAGACTTGACAATGAGAGTCATTTTTAAGAATAAAGACATTACCATTAAAGATTATTAGCATTCTACTATGTTCACCTCCCTACTCTCATTTGAGATGAATTTTTCATGTATTACATCTGCATAATTCATAATCCTAGACTTCTCTATTCTCTGACAGCTAGCTAACTAAAGATTGTAAGGGGAACTAAAATTCTAAGTATTTGAGTGTGTGGTGTCTAAAATATCCTGATTATATGTTTACAAGTTGTAGCATTGGTGTGTTTATATAACAACTTGTGCATTAAGGATAACACAAACAAGTAATTGCACTTCCTTTCGTGGAGGGTGGTGAAGACTGGAATGGATGTTTTCCCATAAATGGAAGCCTATCAGACCAATTTTTCTTCTATTCCTGGGCAAGAGGATAGATTTTTCAAGATAAACTTGCAGTCCTGCTCTCTTTTTTTAAAAAAATATTTTATTTATTTATTCATGAGCGACGGAGAGAGAGAAGGAGGCAGAGGCAGAGGGAGAAGCAGGATTCCTGTGGAGCAGGGACCCTAACGTAGAACTTGGTCCCAGGACCCCAGGATCATGATCTGAGCTGAAGGCAGACACTTAAGTGACTGAGGCACCCAAGCTCTCCACAGTCTTCCTCTTAATGCTATCACCACCTACCACCTCATTCCACAGGAAAACTGGATATTCCAGCAGGTCACTGCCAGGACTGTGACCTTGGACAGTGGGCAGAATTCATTCCCTTTAGGCCACAAAATAAGTGCCCAAAATATGATTCTTATAAGAGGAGGAGCCAGAAAATATGTTGGATTAGAGGTGCTGAGGTCCAGTCCTACATCATTTGTGCACTCTAAGAGCCATAGAAAGGTATATAAGAGATGTTTTATAAAATGTTAAATAGGATTGGGCACCTGGGGTGGCTCAGTGGGTTAAAGCTTCTGCCTTTGGCTCAGGTCATGATCCCAGTATCCTAGGATGGAGCCCCGCATTAGTCTCTCTGCTCAGCGGGGAGCCTGCTTCCTCCTCCTCTCTCTCTCTACCTGCCTCTCTGCTTACTTGTGATCTCTATCAAATAAAAAAATTAAATCTTAAAAAAAAAAGAAAAAGAAAAAAATGTTAAATAGGATTAACTTGAGAAACAGGACAAAACAAGCTAATTAATGAGGGAACAGTGAGGCTTAAATTAGGATGATAGACTTTCGATGACTCACTCTGTCTTCAACTTTTCCATCTTACTCTTACAATGTTCCTGCCAAGGATGCGTCTATAATTCCCATTACATGTCATGTTTCCTACCATCTAAGATCTATTACAAGAGTTGTCTTTCACAAGTGAGTCTTTCTTCCTCAGGACTGAGGCTACTGAGTCTGTTTTAATGGGTCACTCAAATGTTGCTGGTGTAACTGACATTTGTGTTTCTGTCTTATCTCTTTCGAACAAGGGAGCCTCCTATCTGCTGGCTACCAGTTCCCATATTGGGGAACCTCTTTGGTGGAATACTCTTGGAGGTAAGACTAGGTTACTGATGAATGTGACATGAAACTGAAGTCGGGCCAGCCTAACTTCTAAAAGCACACATTATGGTCTGTTTGTGCAACCCTTCTGTTTTATAAGCTGGCCCTGTTACTCCTCAAGAGTTACCTGTGTGTGTGTGTGTGTGTGTGTGTGTGTGTGTGTGTGTTTTAAGGTTGTCTGTGATTAAATAAACCTACCTAATTCTGGGATCCAACTTTAAAAAGACCACTATTGTCATGTAGTGAAATTATGTTTTCCAAAAGCCCTATTAGTAACAAGCTGGTATTTTAATCTCAGTCTCTATAATTCCTTTGTCTCTGATTGAATAAAGAAAGGAGCTATTACGAATTGTCCTTCTAATGTCCTAGTTCAAGAACCATGAGAAATAAAGAGTGGAATTTGGTTAGTAAAATAATACCTGGCGAGTGAAGCATCTGCTGTGGCCTTAAGAAGAGTGTTTCTATGTTTGAAACAAGAAACATTTGGTTTCAGCAGCCTATAATGTGTCATGCATGGGGATGGTTTTGTTTCATTTCATTTTGCTTTGTTTTTAGCTGATATATTCTGAATGGGCAGCTTTAAGACTTAGACGTTAGCAAGTGAATATCATGTGTCACATGAACCTCACTGGGTCATCAAAGTTTATGACACCTTCAGCCACAGGTAAGTGGCTCTTTGATAAAGGCTGAGCTGCAGGCACCAAGCCATAGCAACACATCCAAACACCTGCCATGATGGACTCAGGAGGAGGCTACTGCAGTCTGACCTTGAATTTCAAGAGTGGCTGGGCCTCATGTTGAATGCAATACTGTGTTGGGTAAACCGTCCTAAAACAGCAATGAATGGACAAAATTATTGTATTTTACTGTTTTGCAGACAGATCTGTACAGTAGAGTTCTACGGAGCAAGAATTAGAGTTTAACTACATGTTAGTACCATGTCTGGGTAGACAGTAAGGGACTGGTCCTCAGCCCCAAATTCTATTCTTCGTTCAGGAATCAGAAGAAACTATGGAGGAACTGACATTAAATTCATGAAACTTGCCCACAGGTCCAAGAGCCACCTCACCATTAGGTATGAAACTAGATTTAGATTTTAGAACCAAATTGAGTTTCATTCAGAGAAGAGGAGTAGATTTTGTTACATACTAACTAAAAAAATATCGGATCCTTATTGTAAAGAAAATATAGCAACTTCCTGGGGTGCTTCAGACTTCCTATTTAATAGGAATAACTGAAGACTGAAAATCAAATAAAGGTATTCTGGTTAAGCAGAAGCGAGAGAAAGAATTACTTAAGAGGATGGTTGAAATATTAACTAAACAGACATGGAAGAAAGCAAAACTTAGAGATTAGAATACATGGGCATACAATCCAAGAGTCTAACTGCTCTGTTTTTTTTAGATTTTATTTATTTATTTATTTGAGAGAGAGAGAGAGTGCTCACGTGCATATGCAGGGGGAGGGGCAGTGGGAAAGGGAGAAGCACACTTCCCACTGAGTAGAGAGCCCGACAGGGGGCTCAACCCCTGGTCCCTGAGATCATGACCTGAGCCGAATGCAGACACCTAACTAACTGACTGAGCCACCCAGCCAACCCTAACTGCTCTTAAAATATTAGAAAAAGGGCACATGTTTTAGTTCAATGGTTTTAAAGCATTACCGACCCTGGAATTACTGGGGGCTTGTACCTCAGACCATATCAATCATGATCTCTGGGGGTGGAATCTGGCATCAGTGTTTTTAAACCTCCTAGGTCATGTCAACATGCAGACAAGTTTCAGAAGCCATGTTTAAAGAGGGGACTGTTTAATTGCTTCAATTCTTACCACATCAGAAAGAGTGCTTAGCATGGAAATCTAGCAGAGGAAGAGAGAGGAAAGATATCAGAGAACACAGAAGGGACTCCTCCAGAGACATCCAGGATCCAGAAAACTATTTAGAAGCATCCCGTGAAAGTCACAGAAGGAGAATCCATGAGATCAGCAGGGTAAAATACTCAAAGTATTCCTAAGTCAGGATGCAGTGAAAGATTGCTACTGAAGGTGGAGTGACAGAATTGAGATCATGACCAAAAAGTTTATAGGATTAGGATACTAAAGATGAAGTATCTTCAATATTAAATGGAAGCCATGAAGGGTAGTAATGTGTAGCATCGAGGCCTGGATTAGATATTGATCTGATGGGAGAGCACAACCTGGTGAGATTGCATAAACCAGAAAAATGAAGGCAAGAGGATGTTAAACAATAAAATTGGGAGGCAGACCCACAATTCATTGATTTCCTATCTCTTGCCTAGGAGACCCTAAAGATAAAATCCAGAAGATCATATCAGAAAGATTTCCTGATAACATATTCTATGCTAAGAGAATTAATCTGGTTGGTAAATTTAGAATAATTAAATGGATATGCAATTTCTGTAGAGGCCTCTTTTAGGCAAACAAAAGCTTGAGCAATGGAACATAGAAAGGGCCCACAGTGATCTCCTGGCTGAATACAGATACGTCCATCAGGCAACCCACCCTAAAATACCCGTAGGCCCTAAATAACCAATGGACTACTTTCAATTAGGCACAGTTACAGAAAAATGGAGAATTCCATATGTTCCCATACCTCCTCACCTTACCTCTTTAATTTGGGGGAGTTTTTGTTGTTGTTGTTGTTGTTGTTGTTTAGATTTATTTATTTATTTTAGAGAGAGACAGTCAGAGCATGAGCAGGAGGGGCAGATGGGAAAGGTAGAGAATCTCAAGCTGAGACTCCATGCTGAGTGCGAGCCTGAGGCAGGGCTCAATCTCACAACCATGAGATCATGACCTGAGCCAAAATCAGGAGCCAGACCTCACCACCCAGGTGCCCCTCACCATCCCTCTTTAAAAACAACCCCACTCACTGCCTGTCACACACAGTCCCTGCTTTGCTGTTCCTTCTACAGCTCCCTTGCCCCCTCAGTAAATTTCTAGCTCCTTTGTTCCACTTTGGGTGAATCCTTTCACCACCAGTGCCTCTGTCTTCCACCCGATCATCACCCCACATTTTGGGGCCCCCATCCAAGATCGGCAGATACCAGTTTCCTTCCTGAGAATCAGCTCTGCAGAAAGCATAGCCTGAGATCTGCTCTTCTACACTGAATATTTTCAGGAGCTACCCTCTTTGCAGAGCATGGGGAGGTTGTACCTTGGAGGACACCATTGTTGCCTCACACCTAAGCAACATTTTTTCATCAGTTCTACCACACCAACGCTGGTATGGCACCATGGTAGATCAATTTCGATCTTACCATGGTGCCAGCTTTGTCTCTCCCGACTGGTTCAAACCTTGGTTTGGGAAAAACTTATTAAATACCGACCTCCTGAAAATCTTGATATTCTCTAGTCTTTACCACATGGTAATTTCTCAATGGTAGAGACCCTTATACTTGCATGGGCCACAGTACCTAAAAACTGTCTTACACATTATATAACCTCTATAAATATGTGTGAAATGAGGAATAATGTTGGGTTTTCCTCACCTTTTCCCTCTGACGTAAGAATGAGAGTCTTCATACATTAGTCACTGACACTAACTCTTCCACATTCAAGTCTGGAGCTTTTTGAAAGAAGAGACATTCTCCCTCTAGGTGGCGCTAGTTTTTCCTTTTGCTCTAGCAGCAACTGATGGTGCTTTATGTTCTAAGGCACCACTTCTTTAAAAGCTAAGGTCAGAGTTAAGTCCAAGGAAAGTAATATGGAGCAATAATCAAGCCTTAGAGCTCAGCCTGACATTCAGCCCGTTTCACCAAAAATGAAACCAGAGGAATTTGGGGCACAATTCATAGCTAAATATAAAAAGTTTACATCCAAAATGTATCTTCTGGACAATTTCTCCTCAGTCACAGAGTAATTTTGATATATTTGGGATTCCAAAATGAGATATCCCCTCATGTCTTCTCTTTAGAGCTGGTTTATATATTAGCATTTTTTTCTTTTAAATTAGCGTTTTTACATCCAAACCCTACCCCTCACCCAACTCCCACAATAATTAGGGCCACAGATTCTTTCTCCGGCATATAAATAACTTAAAGTTGTTGTAACAGGGATCCTAGCAGCACACATATAGTACCCCAGGAGCATCCAAACCTCATTATTTAGAAGGATGGATGTTGTGAGAGAAATTTAAGAGAGGAAAAGAGATTTTTATATGTGGTTTAGATAAAATCCAATGTGTAATTAAATTCTGCCTGCTAAGAATAGTCCTGTAAGTCATTGTTTTAGGCATTGGACAAGAACATTAAAGAGGATGTCAATTCTAGCTACCCCATGCCTAATTCCAGAAAAGGAACGATCTCTTCCATTTACTCTGCCTGGAATAGCTTCACTCTGCAATACCTATCCCCGAATGAAACGGAAACATCATCCTGTGGGAAGTTGCCCAGATAATCCATTTGTCATAATATATACTCTATTATTCTCCATTCTAAGGCCCAGGAAATTTTTCCTTTTTTCACATTCATTGGATCAATCAACCTGAATTTCAAAAGATGTCAAGAAAGCCCCCATTCCACTTCTCATATATGCAAACAAATTTCCTGGTGGTGTTTTAGAATTCCAGCTTAAGTTCTCTTCCAGCCACTAAAGCCTTGTTACTCAGCTTTAGCCTAGGCTAAGAGTCAGCAACCTAGAACTGCGAAATCCTTTGGTATTCAGCTCACAGATCACTTCCGTTTAATGACGAGTTTCATTCCTGAATTTTAATGGGGTTTCCTCTCACTTTAATGAGATAGTTTTGAAGGAATCTGCACATATTTGACACAACCATAAATATTTCAAAAAGAAAAATCTCATGCTGGAGAACCATGAAAGACTCATCAGTTAAAGTAAACAGGAAAGAGCAGTTGCAGGATTAAATTTGCATTATTTCACATCAGATTGGGGCAATTAATATGTTAAACTCTACTTAACATCAAAAGTACAGGATATGTTCAACTTGTCTCTTCAATTATTAAGTGACTAAAATGATTTAATTACAGATTCTCTATTTTCTCTTACTACAGGAACATGCTTCCTTTGTGTCATACTATTCCTCTTTGGTCACTGAATTTTGACGTTTTTTACCCCCACTGATACTGAATAATAATAGACCCTTCAAGCAGCTTCATTCTATGATGATCAGAATCCATACAGCTCTACACAACTACTCCTTAGCTGTTACTGGTTGGCGCTGACCACTTTGTACTATAAAAAGAGAAGTCAAGGGAAAGACATCTTCACTAAGAGAACCGAATGAGGAACTTCAAAGGAACACCCTACCTCTCAGATATCACCACATCAATTTTTCCACTCACTTGCACTTCTGTCTCCGTTGGAAAAAACCTCTAAATAAGACTAACACAGGTGAGGGGTGATCAGGCAAATATAGACAGAGAAACTTTCATTTAAAAGCTGATCTCTTCTCACATACTTGGGTTCCATGAGTGAACTCAGAGAACTTTTATTTCTATTTGGCGACCCCACTCGGCCTAAAAAATATGGTTCCTGCGGCAGAGAGAGTCACTTACATTTAGGGAAGCAGAGAGACTGTTTGGGGGTTTGATATGCCCCATGTTCACCTGGAAGTTGTTCCATTCTTTCACATTTTTTATTCTGTCCCTGTATTTGTAATTGTGAAAAATTTTAAACACACCAAAAGCAAAGGAAGTACCATAAAAAAATATATATATATATTTACCTATCTGCTAGGAACATAAGCATTATATTATTTTTTAAAAGATTTTATTTATTTATTTGACAGAGACACAGCAAAAGAGAGAACACAAGCAGGGGGAGTGGGAGAGGGAGAGGCAGGCTTCCCTTGAAGCAAGGAGCCCAAAGCAGGGCTCCATCCCAGGACCCTGAGATCGTGACCTGAGCTGAAGGCAGACGCTTAACGACTGAGCCACCCAGGTGCCCCAACACTGTATTATTTTTACTTCAGTTTCTAAAATAAATAAATAGAACATTGCAGATGCAGTTGGAGTTCCAACTGAAAAGTAGTCCAAGTTGATCTCTTCATCTCTCCCCAGAAGTAACTGCTAACACTGTCTAAACAGAGTCTTTCTCTTTCTCCATGATCTTTTTTTTTTAAGATTTTATTTATTTATTTGATAGACAGAGATCACAAGTAGGCAGAGAGGCAGGCAGAGAGAGAGGAGGAAGCAGGCTGTCCGCAGAGCAGAGAGCCCGATGTGGGGCTCGATCCCAGGACCCTGGGATCATGACCCAAGCCGAAGGCAGTGGCTTTAACCCACTGAGCCACCCAGGCACCCCTCTCTTTCTCCATGTTCTTACATTGTAACTACTTAGTATACATCCAGGAACATATTGTTTTATATTATGGGTTTACCAAATCGAAGTGAATGGTAACATACAACATGCATTACATTGCTACTTGCTTTCATTCTCAATGATGCTTTTAAATTCTATCCATATTACGACATGTTAATCTCATTCGTATGTAACTATACCATTTAAGTACACCATTGTATAACTACACAACAATTTGTCCTTCCAACCAACTGATAGTTATTGAACTTGTTTGTGATTGTTAACATATGCTTAATTGTAATTATGGTGGATTACAACTCCTTTTAGACCCCTCCTTGCCTAACCCCTAAGAGTAACGTTTATATTTTAATCTCATGTCACTTTTATTTTTTTTTAAGATTTATTTATTTATTTGGGGAAGGGGGTAGAGGGGAGAGAGAGAGAGAATCCTCAAGCAGACTCCCTGCTAAACACAGAGCCCAATGTGGAGCTCAATTCCAGGACTCTGAAATCATGACCTGGGCCGAAATCAAGAGCTGGTAGCTTAACTGACTGAACCTAATTAACCCAGATGCACCTCCCATGTTGCTTTTAAATTCCCAAATATGTTGTTACTGTTGTTGCTATTGCTGTTACTTTTAAAATTAAAGTCTTATTTAGTTAGTTATATTATCTTTACAATTCCTGCTTGGTTCTTTTATGTAAGCTCTTCCTCTTCTCATAATGTCCTGGTCTTACTTTATGATGCCTATCCTTTTTTGATCTCTGATCATTCTTTAATAAAACTTTTTTTTAAGTCCGTTCTAGATGCTCATTATTGGAAATTCTTGGGCTATGTATATACCAGTTTGTTATTTGCATTGCCTTCTCAGGGTGACTTGTTCACTCAAGAACCTTGTACTTTCTGACATCTTCAGTGGGGTATTTTTTTTTCCTCCTAAGAGACAACCTCAGAGAGAAGTTCCAAATTTTCCTCCTCTGGGTCTTCAGTATTCTGCCACAGACTTTAGTTTTAGCTCACTGTTCTAGCTCGAATTCCTCTGGGAATCTGATATCCAGGATTTCTCTTCTTCACCTCTGAGGTTGGTTCTATATTCATGTTTCCTGTTGTTGTACATTTCATTAAGCATTTCTGTGTCTGGGAGAGTTGTAGGGGTATTTCCCCCTCCTCAACTTTCCAGTGAATACTTGCAAATATTTTCCTCAGAGCTCTACAACCAATTTCTGTGCCCCCAAAACACTCCTTTGCTTTTAAAGTAAAAGGAAGAGAATTTATGTTGTAACAATTGCAATTTGAGACATTTCACTTGCCCATTTTACTTGTTTTAATATCATTTTCGTTATTAATCCAATTCATTTTTCCTTTGAAATCTGAAATCCTTTTCTATATTTCATTGCTAGGATGAAACACATCAAAAGGTAAACCTCAGGCTTCCGGGAGATGTGTATGGTTTTATTCACAAATTTAACTAACGTGAACATTTTATTTGAAAGCAATTAAAGTGGTATTGCTTTCTAACCTTATTTCATCTATAGATGTATTTTTTATATATTGTTCTTTTGCAAAAATTGTGTCCTTTCTTGAAACCCAAAATAATCTTTGTGAACAGCCTGTAGAAAAACAAATCTTGTGATCAATTTTCAAGGAGAGAGTTGAAGTGAAATATGTAACAAGTAGGAGGTTTGGGACTTTTTACTTGAGAGTTATAAGGGATGGATATAACATATTCTCTAATATAAGCCCAGGAAAGAGCACAATCCTTCTAACCTAGGTATGATTTCTTGATAACTGCCCTTAAAGTTGGGCAAGGAGACAAACACACTGGGTGTTTTTGTTTGTTTTTCTTAAAATTAAATAGCATTTAGGAAATCACCTTATTTCAATCCAAGGACAGATAATATTAGCTATTTACCACTTTTGACTTACATTTCAAAACCATAGGATTAGGACATCTATTTTAGATTAAAGTAAAATTTAAGCTTCCATATTAAGTTGGCATCTGTTATACATTTGTTCCGAAGCTGGAGAAAAACTCTCTTCTTTTTTGCACCCTCTTGCAAAATTAATAAAATAGAATTGGGAAACAACACTCATCTAAAGGTATCCAAGTGCCTCACTGAGGAAGCAGAAATTCAGGAACATTAATTAAATGACAGAGCTCAGATTTGGAGATAATTTTATCAAATTCCAAACTCTGTAATTTCCACTTTACTATTTTTCCCACATTACAGATATTCATGGTCTGGCATGCATTAATGAAAAGGTCCCTGTCCTAGAAGTCAAGAGATTTGGGTTCAAGCTTGGACACTGCCATTCCCATTCTTCCTGTTTCGAATGTCTTAATGAGAAATAATATGGAAGCCTCGCTGGTTGTCAGCCGGGAGCTGACCTGTTACAGCTAGCCTGTGGTATTCTCCTGTCCAATGTAAACAATGTCACAGAGCACCAAGTTCAGCAGAGGTCACCCTGGGAATATGACCGGGTGAGAAAAACAGAAGATCATTTTGTAATCATGTCTGATCCTAGACAAAAATAAGAACAATATGCGAACTACAGAAATGTCCAAACATCCCCCTCTCCCAGCTATCACGAATGCCACATGCATAAATCAGGACAGCTGTTATCACCACTCTGTACCCCTGCACCTGAGGTATAAACTATTGACCTCCAATAAAGAATAGCTCCCACCCCATGATAGTACCCACCCACAGCAAACTCCTGCCTCCTTGACCCCTTCCTCCAGTCACCTAACCGAAAGCCAAACCCTATCACAAATCTTCCTTCACCTTCTTATGTTCACACTCGCCCACGGAGTCCCCTTATTGCACCAAGTAATAAACACAACTTCTCGAGACTTCATGTGTCCCTGACGGTTATTTGATGGCTGAGCATCAACAATAATACATCACGTATTTCCCTGAAATTTTATAGGTTTCCCATTTGCAAAAAGGGGAAACTGGACTGACAGCATCAGTCTCATACTCCAAGGGCCCTTCCAGTGCTGCCATGCCATAGTCTAAAAGTTTACTATTTCTGCCCCATTCTTCTGGTTTTTGTATGATACTCATGATTGTTTCTACTTCCTACAAATGAAGATTTACAATAATTACCACAAGCTCTGAGCT
Source organism: Taxidea taxus jeffersonii (assembly GCA_003697995.1). Classification (NCBI taxonomy): domain Eukaryota; kingdom Metazoa; phylum Chordata; class Mammalia; order Carnivora; family Mustelidae; genus Taxidea; species Taxidea taxus. The sequence goes on from RCUC01154652.1 coordinate 29,697, forward strand.
AGAAGACAATTCTCCAGTGGTCTCAGAATGAGGACAAGTGGAGGAAGCTGTTAAATAATCCATACAACTTTGAGAATTCACACTGTAAATAATCCTGTAATGATCCAGATTCACACTGTAAATAATCCTATAATCACACATACCAGTCTTTATCATCTTTTCCTGCCCCTCAGGTTTTAACCATTTCATAGAAATCTAAGCCTGGAAGTACATTTTTTGGCATGACAGTTTAGAAATTAAGTGTGGTTAAAAGAACTGAGTGAGTAGGATTCAGTTATGTAGTTGTTTAATGATGAAGTCAGTAAATCACATTCAGTTTAATGATATTTCTGATACAGTATATGTAAGTTATGCACCATAATAATCATCTGGTTTAGAAAACTTTTTCTATCTTTTTTTTTTTAGATTTTTATTTATTTGACAGACCAAGATCACAAGTAGGTAGAGAGACAGGCAGAGAGAGAGAGAGAGGGAGGAGGAAGCAGGCTCTCTGCTCAGCAGGGAGCTGAGCCCCACCGATGTGGGGCTCGATCCCAGAACCCCGAGATCATGACCCCAGCCGAAGGCAGAGGCTTTAACCCACTGAGCCACCCAGGTGCCCCAAACTTTTTCTATCTTTGGTTGAGATCTGACTGAATGAATCTGTCAAATGACAAAAGTAAAACAATTTAGTGACAAGTCTGATGTCTTTTATGCTAGGGAATATAATCCAAGGACTGGGGCAGTATGGGGCCTCAGCTGCAGTGAAGCAGTCTTCCCATGGGATCTGGGGCATGAGCAAGTTTTGTTGAGCATTAGAAGCAGCAACACAGAAACAGGGCATGACTGGCTAGGAGGCCAAGGATTTCCCTAAAAGGCTAGCAGGGCCTGTTTCTAGGGTGAGGGGAACTAGCTAAAGCTCAGCAGGAGGAGTGGGGTCGGTGTGTGTTAGGTCTCCTGGACAGGTATTTCCTTTCTCATTAGTGCAGGTTGATTTCAGCTTAGGTTTGTGATGTGGGCCTGGCCCCTGGGGCAGCCTCCACTTTTTTGGGTCCTGACACACAAATTAACTTTATCAGATCATTTGGATTTAATATATTTTGATTAGAGAAGGATGACTCTCTCTGTCACTGGAAGAAACTGGTTTAGACTTCAACGGAGAAACATATGAGAAGAAATGGTACTAGTGGGAAGGTCCATGGAGAATAATCAGAGGGAAACTGACTGCCAGACTAAAGAAGAACATGAACGAGGAGAAAGGAGCAACATCGTCAAAAGAAAATACTTGGCAAAGAAAACAACCTGTAGAGAAGCAGATCTTACTTACTAATGATAAAAGGCTATGAATCAGGTGACCTTTCTGAATTGTAGACGCAAAGACGTGCTTTGGAAAATTGCTAGAGCAGCCACAAGCACATCTTGGTAAGCAGCAGTGATGGCATAACTAAAGACTTTCCGGGAAGTATGTATTTCCTCATGTCAAAGAATATTTTAAATGTAAAATTCAATTATTCTGCCAAATGCACTTACTACTGATGGTTTGAAGGGTGACTTCCTTTAATTTATTAAAGAGGTGCATTTTATGGGCAACCGGGAGGGCAGTTTAATCAGACCTGGGTGATAACCAGAGGTACCCACTCCTATACAGAGCACTTCTTCTCCCTCGGCCTCAATAAAACAAGTCTTGAGTAGCCTAACTTCCACCCGACACCTACCTCAAGGATTATTCAGGAAGGAGTCTTTTACGGAAACCACCTGGGACCACCTAAGAGACTACAACAGCACGTACTAACTCCTCACCATGGAGATTTTCTAACTTCTGTAACTTTATCAATTTAGAGTTCTAGAAATCCTATATATTAGCCTAACTCCCTAAACAGGAACTTATTAATCCACAGTCACTATTACACCTTCAGGTTTACTTCTGAATATTTGAAAGTAACAGGTATGAGAATAAGCACCTCTGACATTAGAGTTCTCAAGGAGCTCCACCTGCTGTGATCACCAAAAACACAAAAACAACCCAAAAACTCTGGTAGCTGGAGAAGTTACTGTTTTCCCTGTTTAAGAGACGAGGAAATTGTGACTCAGAAAGGTTCATTAAGTGCCAAGATGTCTCAACAAGGAGGCTGGACTAGAACTGGCCTTCTTTTTTTTTTTTTTTTTAAGATTTTATTTATTTATTTGACAGGCAGAGATCACAATTAGGCAGAGAGGCAGGCAGAGAGAGAGGAGGAAGCAGGCTCCCTGCTGAGCAGAGAGCCCAATGCAGGGGTTGATCCCAGCACCCTGGGATCAGGACCTGAGCCGAAGGCAGAGGCTTTACCCCACTGAGCCACCCAGGTGCCCCCTTAGAACTGGCCTTCTGACATTGTGTTCTTGGCTCACATGGTGTCTGTGCCACACTATGTGAGATGCCCACCAGTAGACCAAGGTGAATACAGTGCAAAGATTCCTGGCCCCCTGATCATTCCAGAGTTTCTTTTTCCTATGATATTCATTTGATGTTTCTTAAAATAATCGAAAATTGTATGTATTTCAGATCCAAGTTTAAAGCCCAGATACTTTCAAGTTACTGTTTTTTGACATGGTCAACGGACTCAATTTGAGGATCATGGTGATGTAACTGGCAAGTCCAGGCCCACATATTAGATGTAATCCTTGGCACACTTCTGCATGTGCACTTCCCCAATGAGGTCAGCTGAAGAACTATGGGAATTCCTATTGATACTAAGTCAGTATTAGCTGTATAACAAAAATTTCAAAATTGTAATGACTTATAACAACAAACATTCATTTGCTTTCTTACAGACCTGAGAATAGCCTGGGGGAGCTCTGCTTCAGGACACAGGTCAGGTTCAGGTCAGCGCCACTCATCTTTCATTTTCCTTGGACCAATAGCTACCTGGGATCTGTTCTTCTGGAAACAATGACAGCGTATAAGAGACAGAAGCAGAACCAAAGAATGTCTTCGAAGGCCTCTTTGCAGAACTGGACACTGTCACAAACCAATGGGATGGGGAAGGACACCCATACCCCTTGGTCAGATGTTCTGCAAAGTCTCACGACAAAAGCTACGGATGCGTGATAGTAATTCAGGCAGGGAATGAAGAAATGGGGACATTAATCCAATCTACCACACTACTTTATGTTTTATTTTGTAAAACAAGTTTGTAGAAATGATGAATATCAGGGCCAAAAAAGAAGTAGGCTCTTGGGACCATAGACATAGTGACTTGAGTCCTGAGGCTACTTCTACTTAGGAAAAACGAGAATCAATTTTTAAGCCTGCAGAACTCACTAGTGGCTGGGTATCATACATACTATGATTGTGTCATTTCCTTAATTAGAGTTACTTTGTACTAAAATCTCTACTGTAACCTTAAGAAAAATTATACAGTACAAATAATGGCAAATTTCTAGCAAAAGTGATTTGGAGGCACATCTAATGAAACTTAACATTCATATTAAAACAAAATCGTCTATGAAGTCAGAGCCCATGTGCAAACTGCTCTGCTGTCTATTCCAAAACAAAGGGCACACTCAGCACTGGGGGCTTGATATTCATATCCATCAACTCATTTGCTTCTTGGAACAAATCACCACATCATCTACTCCCACAGATCCATCACCTAGGAACAGACTGGCCCCCAGATTCACACACACGCAAGGGAATTCAAACACAAAAAAAATGAGAGTCCTTGAATCCCCACTTCTAATTCAATTGAAAGATTTCTGCTGCTTAAAAAATCACTACAGGGGCACCTGGGTGGTTCGGTGGGTTAAAGTGTCTGCCTTCAGCTCAGGTCATGATCCCAGGGTCCTGGGGTCGAGCCCTGCATCAGGCTCTCTGCTCAGCAGGGAGCCTGCTCCCCCCCCCACCTCTGCCTGCCTCTCTGCCTACTTGTGATCTCTGTCTGTCAAATAAATAAATAAAATCTTTTTAAATAAATAAATAAATCGCTACAACAAGAATCTAAAAATTGATAACTGATTTTTTAATTTCTAAATACTGAAGTGCGGGAACTTGATGTCTTGTGTACATCAGGATATTGATGTGAAAAATCATCCTTCCACATTGGGTATCAGAACTACTATAGATAGACATGATGAGCCTACATCCTCCAAATTCCTATAATCCATGCCCATGTGTCTTGTATTAATCCTGCCTCTGGGAAGAAAACTTCTGCTACACAAGCATCATTGAGATATCATGTTGCCGGTTGGGGCACCTGGGTGGCTCAGTGGGTTAAAGCCTCTGCCTTCGGCTCAGGTCATGATCCCAGGGTCCTGGGATCGAGCCCCGCATCGGGCTCTCTGCTCAGCGAGGAGTCTGCTTCCCCCTCTCACTTTCTGCCTACTTGTTCTCTCTCTCTCTCTCTCTCTGTCAAATAAATAAAAATTTTTAAAAAAATAGACACATTAAAAAAAAAAGAGAGATCATGTTGCCACATGTAGTGTCTAACATTTGTTACCCGAGAGTCATTCCTACAGCCACAGCCCTAGTACAGACCTCAGTATTTACAGTCTGCACTAATGTAGTAGTCTCCCTCCTTCTCCACCTCCTCCTCCTTTTCCAGCCCCTCCTCCTCCTTCTCCACCTCCTCCCTCCTCCTCCTCTGAGTCAGTCCTCCCACTGCCTGCTACTGCTGGGCCAATGGGTCCACGAGACGCTTTGCAGCAAGGCTCACCCTTTGGCAGTGGTGGCGGGGAGGGGGTACCACAGTGTAACCTGCGCTGCATCATAGGTTCCCCAGTAGCTCAGTGACTCCAGGGCATTGGGCTATGGTAAAAGGGTCTGTACAGCTTTCTTTCCCACATCCATGTCTTGTTCCTAGAATCCCAAGGTGCTTTCAGATACCTCAGTTCCAGACATTACTACTGATAACGGCTATGGGTGAAGCACTTAATCCGGAATTGGGTCTGCACACAAGGGCAAAATATTTAGAAAGCCAAAAATAATCCCCCAAGTTTTCACAGGCAGCTCATGCAAAGCACATGTGGGAGGCAGATTAGAGGGCAGCAGGTAAGAGTCTGTGCTTCCGAGTTCAGTGACTTGGGTTCAAGTTCTGGCCCTGCCATCTTCTCCCTGTGTGCTACTCGGGGAGTCACTAGAGCTCTTGTTCCCCTATTTGGTCATCTATAAAATGAGGTATTGTTAGTTTGTATATGAGATCTATCATCAGATTTAAAAGAGATCATTCCCCAAAAGTGATTTTAAGCAAGTTTTTGTGCTTAAAATGCATGCCATTGCATGGCACATAAATGCCAACAAATGCTTATTACTATGTTGTTGTTGTTGTATGCAAATTACCCACAGACCAATATTGATTAAATTCTCTTGTCTTTCCTTCCAGAAGTAGACACATTGGGTTCAGAGTGGGTAAAATTGGTGCCTGGAATGCAGATCACTGTCCACTATACAGCAGGTGGTCAGCAAATGATTGCCCAACAGGGACTCCTTCCTTCCTATGCAGTCATTTCTCAATTCTCCATACTCAAGAAGAGGGAGAGAGATGTTAACAATCCAAAATGTTTTGGTAATCTAAAAATAATGCACATTTGGCTTATAGAAGAGTATTTCATATAGTTTATTAGAAGAATAGGTCCAATGTTCACAAAACTTGAGTCAGAGTGATTCTTTCACTCAACCAACAAATATTAACTAAGACTATGCCCTAGACCAGGCACTGTGTTGACTGTGCCTTCAATACAGGATGGAAGAAGACCACTAATCTCTGCCCTTACAGAGCTTAAATTTTGCTGGTGGCAACTAGACCACTTCATGGCTTTTGTGGGTCCTAGGCACTTTTGTGCACCTCTCCCTCCATAAAAACAGATTAAAAATTACATTTTATGGCTATGTTCACATAAAGATGGATTATTAATATTATATATCAAAGTATTTCTTTGACCTCGAAATCCATTTTTTGTCTTTTGATTTGAAAAGAACTTAAAACATTGTTGTGGATCTCTAAGAGTATTTTTGGCCCTAAGTACTACACCTGATGGAGAAGGTAATGACATGGAAAAGTGAACATGGGAATAAACCATTCCAAGTGGGTTTTGGGTTGGTTTTGTTTGTTTGTCTGTTTTTGCTGAACAATTTGAAAGTAAGTTACAGACACTATGACATTTGACTTCAAAATACTTCAGCAGATATCGGCTACATAAGGACATTTTTCCTATGTATCCACATTATTGTCATACCTCAAAAAATTAACATTAATTCATGAAACTACAGTCTTTTAGCCTATATTATAGTTTCTCAGTTCCACATCATATAATTTTTGTATTTTATATTGATACTTCTATCTTCAACCAAAATTATACGACCAAATTAATCCATTCACATTATTTGCCACATTTACCTTTGGATGACATTTGTTTCAAAATTTACTCTCTCGTTTTTAATGCTTAAAATGTTTCTTGGGGCTCCTGGGTGGCTCCTGGGTGGCTCCTGGGTAGCTCAGTGAGCCTTCGGCTCTGGTCATGAGCTCAGGATCCTGGGATCCAGCCCCACATCAGGCTCTCTGCTCAGCAGGGAGCCTGCTTCCCCCTTGCCTCTCTGCCTGCCTCTATGCCTATTTGTGATATCTCTCTCTGTGTGTCAAATAAATAAATAAATAATATTTAGAACTAAAAATTAAAAAAATAAAATGTTTCTTTTGCTGAACTGCCAATGATACCTTAATGAGACACAAAGTTCTCTATTCTATGTTCTTTCACTATCATCCTTTGGAAATTTTTTTCTTTCTCCCCAAAATCCTTAACCCATATTCGTCTTCTGGAGTGTTTTCATTCATCCAGATGCCTAGGCTGAAATATTAGAAAAGAGAGTTCTCATATTCCATTTGTTGGATGTCATTTTATAAAGTGCATACGATAGTTGTGGAAGTTAGCAGGCAGATCTAATCATACATCTTATCTCTACCATGCTGTCTTATCTACAGTGTATCCTTCAAAATAGACAGGCTATAAACTCAGAGCAAAACGTCCATATAATGTATGATGATCTCACAACCTGGCGAAGGCAAGTTAGGGGAATAGCTAAAGTTATCAGGATAGAGACACAGGCTTAAAATATCAATCCTTACACATCTACCTCACCCCTCTAAGCCACAGTTCCAGCTGAAAATAGAGCTGGTAACAATACTGCTATGTGATTAAATGAGATAATCGGTATAAAGCACCTAACATATAAACTCTACACAATGTCTCCCTCCCCCTTCCCTAACGCTTCCCTAGTGTTCCACCAAGAGACCATCCTCAAGGTCTAATCCCCTCAAGGATGATTCCCACAAAGAGAGCTAGCCTCCCCTAAAACCTTCTTTCCTTCCACAAAGAGGCTGGCCTTGGAGTCTCACTGACAAGTAACAAACGACAGATAACAAGAGATAATTATAGAGACAGATATTTGTTTTACTTGAAATATGTGAAACAAAACACTCAACATTTTCAGTAATGAAAAACATTTACTCAAGATTCCATTTGCTAAAGCAGACATCTAATGCTTCAATCACCCAGAACAATGAAGGAGAGTTGCAGTATGTAAATAAATGTCTTATCCTGTCTAGTTCCATCTAATATAAATAATACAGCAACATCTAAAAATATATGCTTCTGCTTCTGAGAAGATGAAGTAAACATACTCTCCCCTCGTCCTCCTGCCATGTACAATGAAAAACTCTGGATATGGGGCGCCTGGGTTGCTCAGTGGGTTAAAGCCTCTGCCTTTGGCTCAGGTCATGATCCCAGGGTCCTGGGATCGAGCCCCACGTCAGGCTCTCTGCTCGGCGGGGAGCCTGCTTCCCTTCCCCTCTCTCTCTGCCTGCCTCTCTGCCTACTTGTGATCTCTGTCTGTCAAATAAATAAATAAAATCTTTAAAAAAAAAAAACTCTGGATATTATATATATAACAAACTCAAGAAGACTCCACAAGGTAAACAGAAGAAAGATCAATTAGGGACAACAGAATTTGAGGGAGAACATGGTGGTGAGCTCCCTGAGTTTTCTTTTTGCCTTCAATGTCCCAAACTGAAGAAGCTAGCAAACCAGAAACATCCCCAAGTAGAGTGAATTTTTTTTTAATTAAAAGAATAAGTAAGCCTGGTCTCTCAGCCAAAGGAATAGATCAGGAGCAAGACTAAGACTTTCAGAAATAACCACTCCATCATAGCCAAACACCAGGGGGGAAAAAATCGATGGCCCACCCCCAGTCACAGAAGCAAAGACTAGGCGGAGAGCTCACAATTCCACCCTTGGGAGCTGCAACAAGGGACCACAACACCCCACCAGGGGAGTGTTACAGAAGGCCAAGCAGGGAACTGGGACTTTCACCCCTACCACCAACTAATGAGGCCACTGCCTCCACCATCATCCTCAACCGTGAATTTCAACATCTGAAACTCAATCACTGTAACCTACCATATTAACAGACTAAAGAAGAAAAAAAAAAAAAACTTGCTCATATCAGTGATGGAGAAAAGAAGTGATAAAATCAGTACCCATTAATGATGTTTGAAAAGAAAGAAAAAACTTTCAGGAAAGTAGGAACAGCAGGGTAGGGTAGCTCCTCAACTTGATAAAGAGCATCTTCAAGAAAATCTGCAGCTAACATTATACTTCACAGTCAATGACAGAATGTTTTTCTCCTAAGATTGAGAACACTATCAAGGACGTCTGCTCTTACCACTCTTAACATTGTGCTGGAAGTTCTAGCCAGTGCACCCAGGCACGAAAAAGAAGTAAAAGGCATGCAGATCAGAAATAAATAAATAAAAGTGTTTACAGATGACAGGATTGTCTACATAGGACATGTAAAGGAATCCACGAGGAAAAAAAAAAAAAAAAGCATGGACAAGTAAATGAGTTCAGCAAGGTTACAAAATACAAGAAAAACATACAAAAATCAAGTATATTTCTATTTACTGGCAGTGAGTATGTAAACACCAAAATTAAAAATTCAATACCATCACCAATTGCTCAAGAAATGAAATATCCACGTTAGGTGTAGAGATTACTTTAAAATAAAAATCTTAAATAGATAGATAGACAGACAGACAGACTGTATTCATGGATTGGAAGACTAAGCATAGCAGAGATGTCTACTCTCCACAAACCAACATATAGTTATAATTCCCACCAAATTCCTACCAAAATCTCAGCAATATCTCTTACAGACATAGACAAAATTATTCTAAAATTTATATAGAAAGGCAAAGGAACTAGAAGACTAGAGCAATTTTGAAAAAGAAGAAGTGTGAAGAATCTGTTTACAGAATTTCAAGACTTATTATTTAGCTCCAGTAATGAAGACTGTGATATTACCAAAGGAATAAACACACAGACCAATCAAACAAAACAGAGAACCCAAAAAAAGATCCATATAAATATGCCCAACTGATTTTTGACAAAGGTACGACAGCAACTCAATGGACTAAAGACTGATTTTTCAATAAATGGTGCTCAAGCAATAAATGGTGCTCAAGCAAATAAAAAATAAAGCAAATCCATTGATCAGCAAAAACAAGAAAAAGAAACATACAAAAATGAACTCAAAATGGACCACAGACTTAGATGCAAACTGTAAAGCTTATAAAATATTCAGAAAAAAAAAAAGAGGAGAAAATCTTTGGGAAGTAGGTCTAGGCAACGAGTGCTCAGACATGACTCCGAAAATACAATCCATAAATGGAAACTTGATAAATTGGGTTTCACCAACATTAAAAAACTTTGGCTCCGTGAAAGACCCTATGAAGAGAATGAAAAGACAAGCAACAAACTGGGAGGAAATATTTGCAAACCACATATCTGACAAAGGACAAATATATTATGAACTCTCCAATTTCAACAGGAAAACAGTCCAATTTAGAAAATGGACAAAAGACGTAAACAGACATTTCACCACAGAAGATACACAGATGGCAGATCAGCACATGAAAAGATGTTCCTTTATCATTAGCCATTAGGGAGATGAAACTAAAACCACGATGGATTTTTCACTACATATCTATCATAATGGCAGAAATGAAAAAAATAGGGACAATATTAAATATAAGTGAGGAAGTATAGAAGCTGAATCACTCCAACATGGCTGGTATGCACGTAAAATTGTAGAGCCTCTCTGCAAAACAGTTTGGCAGTTATTTAAAAAACTAAACTTTCCAATGCAGCAGCAACAGCACTCTTCTCCCAGGGAAATGAAGACGAATGCTCACACCCACAAAACAGGAACAGGAATGCTGACTGCAGCTTTGTTTTTAACAGCAAATACTGGAAACAACCCAGACATCCTTTAAGGGATAAATGGTTAAACAAACTGGCTACTCCAGATCATGGAATACTACACAGGAAAAAAAAAGGAAGCAACTATTGATAAATACAACAAACTGAATGAATCACAGAGAACTGTGCTGAGCTGGGGAAGGGGATAACCCCCCAACATGGCATACTGTGTGATTTCATTTACGTAACAGTCTCAAAGGGCCAAAATCATAGAAATGGAGAAAAGCTTAGTGGTTGCCAGAAGTTAAGGAAGGAGCTGCTGTGGAAGGGAAGTGGGTGGGGCTAAAAGGGGACAATGTGGGGGATTCCTTGTGATAATGGAAATGTTCTGTATCTTGACTGTATTCAATGTCCATAGCCTGGTTAAGATATTGTCCTTTTGGGGGAAGTTTTGGGAGAAGGGTTTATGAGCTCTCTCTATATTTCATCTTACGAATGCATGGCAATCTACAACTATCTCGAATTAAGAAGTTTCAATCCACATGCACGCAATTTGCATAGTTTGCCAAGAAGCCATGCCTCTCTATTCCTGATAACTCAGATGCTCATTAAGACTGTGACCCTGAGCAGGGGCTCAGGACTTTGCACCCAGGCTGTGATGCCAAAATTCATAAGCTTTCTAGATGACAAACATTGCTTTAAACTAATGCTACTGGAAATTCAGTGAGTCTTGATTATCTGTAAAGCTCATTAAAAAGTACTTGTCAGCTGACTTGTGGGTGGCTGTTCTGATTTGATGTCATGCTTTGCTATGAGCTCCTGAACCAAATCAATTTCTCAATAGTTTATCCCTGCATCCTAGCCCCAACCAATGGCTGTCAACCAGAGCTGAACATGAGAATTGCCTGAAGAGTAACTGCTTCAGTCAGTTAGGGCTGGAATTCCAGCCTCATTCAGAAGCTCACCAGGAGATCCACATGCAACCAGAGTTGAGAACCACCGGTCCAAAACACATCAGCAAAAACCCACCTTCACACTGGAAAGAAAATGACCAAATTTTAAAAACTACAGCCAATACTGACAAGGATGAGGAGAAACCTCTACTCTCATTCATTGCTGAAAAGAGAATAAAGTAATTTCCAAACCTCTAAAGGCAATTTAACATCTCTTTGGAAAAATTCCCTTCCAAGGAGACACCAATGACCTGGAGTGAGCCAGAGGGAGGACTCAGAGATTGTTCTCCAGGCCTCCCCAGTCTCGGGGAGCTGCTAAGTTAGAAGCTTGACCCTCAGGCAGCAGGTTTGGAATTAGGAATGGGCCTCTTTCAGGGAAAGACTGAAAGATGAGCATTTTGGTTGGCTTCTTCTACACTGAGCCCTGGGGAGATAGCCACAGTGAGTCCTGTCTTCCTGAGCCCATTAAGAACTGTTTCTTTGTTAGTTACACTCTTGTGGACTCAAAGACACCAAGCCCCATTGGCTTTCTGAGTTGGGTATTTGGGGGACTCACACTCAGGTGGTAATCTTAAAAGTTGGGACGTTGGGTCCAACCTCTTCACTCTTAGTGAGTAGGTTCCCTATTGTATGCCACTGTGCTAGGAGTGGGGTTTACAGTGAAAGTATATATCAGCCTTCCCTACTCTTTTCAGTGTGTGTTTTTTATTTGTTTGTTTGTTTTTACCCCATTTGTACTTATTGCTCATATATTTCCTGGATTTCTTCTAGAAGGAATTGCTCCATGTATAGCCACTGATTCAGGGTGCCAGTGGGGGGAGGTGAGCTCAGGAGCCTCCCATGTTGCTATCTTGGATTAGACGTCTCCCCTTTTCATTTCTTAAAACCAGTAGTGTGGATCTCTGCCTAAAGAGAGGTGGTATTTGGCCAGCTCTCAGAATCTTTATTAACTCTTAGAGCTGAATGTGAATCTATAATTATCTCAAAAAATTTTCAATTAAAAAAAGTTCATTCATCAAAATTGATCACCCTAACAGAATCATATAAACCAACTATATGATGAAATGTATGCTGCAGCTCTTACCTAGTTCACTCCATCTAAACTTATTCTGCAGTATATTTTATATTTGGGCCATTCATTTATGTGAAACTTTATTTATTTCTTCAGCTATTAATTTTTGGTGTTTCTCCTTCCCAAGTATGTCTAGGGTTTTGTTGTTGTTGTTGTTGTTGTTGTTGTTTATTGTTAGTGGCACTTGCATCTCTCTTACTATCATTTCATCACAAAAGAATTTAAAAATTCACAATAACATATTTCCCAACAAGGAAAAAAGTGAATATAGCTTATTAGGAATAGACATGAAAATTCTTGCCCAGGATATGCGGTCATTCATTTTAACTGTGCCAAGCACTAGCCGAGGAACTGAAGATACAGTAGTAAATTAAAGCCCCTGCCTTCACAGAGGTCACAGTCAAGCAGGTTAGAAAGATAAAGAGATAAATCAGGATGTAATATAATATTATGTAATACTACTAAATACCATAAAGCATATTGTATCTGAGTAATTACTGATACAGAATGATGACAACCCTAATACAGATTGGGTGGTGGTCCTATACATCTAGTTGGAAGCGGTGACATAGGAGCAGAGATCTGTATATTACATCGGAGACAACATACAGTATGTAGCTCATAAGCATCAAGACAAAACCAATGCTGGCTTTTCTGAGACCCATGCTTATTCTTGATTCCCAGAAGAATTAATAGAGAAATGGGAGCTCAGCCAAACTTCTTTATCTCTCAATCCAAAGGCTAAGGTGTTTGGTTACAAAATGAAAAGGCACCAAACACTTAATGCCCCATTCTTTCATTCTCCTTTCTTTTGATATTTTTTAAAACCTTGTCTAGTTCTAAAAGAAAAAAAAAAAAACATCATTTTAATGAACATTGCAATTAAGAGATTCAGCCCTTGGAAATGAACACCCTTTGAGCTTCTGTGATGTTGACCTTTTCCTGATTTGAGGTCAATAAAGTTATGGTGTTTGTGTCTCCCAGGGAAAAACCCCTGCATGTAAAATCATTTGACTCACTCTGGCTTCCCCAAATCCTCCTCAGAAGCTCAATCTGGAGATCAGAGCCTGCTACTCCTTTTCAATTAACTCTCTTTCAGACTTGATCACTGTCCTTGTCTTCATTTATGTCAAATAGTGCTCCCTGTGGAGACAGGCAGCTGGTTATTCTGAGCTCACTCAGATAACCCTTATTAAAATAACCACCTCCCTTGTGCAAATCCATCTATCACCTTCACCTTGACAGGCCCCTGTCAGCCTCATGCCTGGTGCCATTTCTGGATAGGTCCCCACCCCACCCACCTGGAAACATTGCACCAGTAGCTTCAGGACACTGTTTGCAAGGTGCAAACTGCATGGGGAGATTCTGAGCCATTTGCTTCTTTGAAAGTTTAATTCAATTCAGGAAATGTTAACTGAACAAATATTATAGCTTCTGGAAAAATAGGTATGGGATCCTAGAATCCTATGTTAAATTAGAATAAAGACTTTGCCTCAAAGGTTTCCTTGGAGACAATAGGGAATGCCCTGGGTCTGTTTGTTATCTAGTCCAATAAATGCCAGATGGATATTTTTGTGAGACAATACCATAGCAAGCGACATGGGGGGAGGAGATAAGAGTTTATGAGACCTAATAAACTCCAGGTTTAGAATGGACATCTATGTAGGAAGACAGGAATTTATGCTTTCCGTTCAATATTTAAGACTCTCAGAAACAAACTGAGGGTTTTGGAGGGGAGGGTGGTGGGGGGTTGGGTGAGACTGGTGGTTGGTATTATGGAGGGCACATATGCATGGAGCACTGGGTATGGTGCATAAACAATGAATGCTGGAACACTGAAAAGAAATAAAATAAAATGAAAAAAAAATCATCTAAAATGGAAGAAGAGGAGCCAGTCACAGCAGCTCCAGAAACCTTCCTCAGCCATGCCTATCCCCTTCTTCCTTGTCGGGATACTCCCTAAGCTTCTGCTGGAATGCGTATAAACCACTCTTGACTTCAGAAGTGACCTGTCTTGGCCTCTAAATTCAAAGTCACACTGGGATTGAAGAGTGAGTGGGGCCAAGCAAAAAGCTCCCTGATGTAATCTGTGTGAAGATTACTCCTGAGAGCTCTATTGGTTTCTATAAATGTGGGGCCTGAACTAGATGTGGCAAGATAGTGGGCCTGTCATGGGCAGGGAGGAGCTAGTGAACCAGGCAAAATGACAGTTTCTTATTTTCCTTTTGTTACTCATAGAAATAAATCGGGACTCTTATATATGTAGAATTCGCCAGCATAATGAGTCCTAAGGTGGACGGGTAGATCCTATGGCACAGACTCATGCACCTTTGGACTTCTTTGCAAAGTCCCTGAAGGGCCCCAGCCCTGGGGTCACATACAGCTTCACTCTCTAAGCAGACAGAGAATTAACATCAAGGACTATGAGTAAGAGACAAATAATAGGGAGTATTAAAAAAGGGGGAAAAACAAACACAAAAGCAAAAAGGGGGGGCAGTACTGTACTACTAGATGATTCTCTTATTCTCTAAGAGCTTATAAACTAAAACTCTGAGAGACAGCATCCTCCCAGGGAATTTTGGATAAGGAAGACAGCTAGAGCTGTCACTACTGCTACCATGACTATAATCACCAGCCAGCATGTTGGGGGAATTTAAGACTTAGGAAGAGCTGCAGATTCCCTGATGTTAAGAAGGGAAATTACAAGTTTGGATTTAATAAGGGGGCCACGCCAAGAGCTACATACAACCTTGCCCTGCTGGGGAATGTCACCCTAGAGAATCCTACTTCGGGAACTTGGAAAGACAATGAAATTTGGTTACCAAGTCAGTAGAAATTCCAGCATTTGCTCATTTCCTAAATAAGGTTCCTTCCCAAGCAACTGCGACTAGAGTGTCTGTAGATAGAGTTCCCAGGCTGTGGTAGCGGTGGTGTCTGCTTGATTTTCTCCAATCTTTCATCCATAACCTCGACTCCTGTGTAATTGCTCTGTTGCTTAAATGTATTTTTGTCATCTTGCTTTGATAATCACTCAATGGTTTCCATTGCAATAAACAGCAAGTTCAAATCTTCAATGTAGCTTATGAAGCCTAAATAATTTCTCTTTCCAGCTTCCTCATCAATGTCAATATGGAGGTATCCTGTACATGAGTGGCATATTTTTCCATGAATAAGCTGTGTTTTCTCACTTCGGATTATTCCTTCTGCCTGGTTCCCCCACCCTTTCACTAAATTAACTCTTTTCCATTCTTCAGATTGCAATTTAGATTTTACCTTCTCTGGAACACCTTCCCTAGCCCTTAAATCACATTGCAAATCTCTCCAACGTGCTCCCAGAGAATCTCATCCTTATTCCATAAATGGTACTTACCACACTGTGTTATTATTACTAGTTATCCATATTCCCTCACTGGTCTGTAAATTTCTTGTGGGAAAATAGGTATCTTGTTTATCTTGACATTCACTGAACAAAATAGGATCTCTTGAATGAATGAATGTATGAAAACAGCATTGTCACCAAGAGGCAGGAGATCTGCACTCAAGTCAAAACCTCACTATTTAACCTTGATTGTAAGCAAACCATAAACTTCCTGGAGAGGAGAATACAGAAGTAGGAATGTGATGTTCTGTCTGCATAAACCAGGTGGTTGGATGAGACAATGCCTTTACGGTCCTGTCAACAATACAATCAATAGCTTCATATGCAAGATTGCAATGTACATTGGGTTGTTCTAAAATATATCCAAGACGGGACACCTGAGTGGCTCAGTTGGTTAAGCTGCTGCCTTCGGCTCAGGTCATGATCCCAGGATCCTGGGATCGAGGCCCGCATCAGGCTCCTTGCTCGGCAGAGAGCCTGCTTCTCTTGATGCCTCTGCCTGCTCTACATGCTTATGTGTACTCTCTCTCTCTCTCTCTCTGGCAAATAAATAAAATCTTCAAAAATAAATAAATAAAATACATCCAAGACAAGAATCCCTGGGTCCTCGGAAGAAGAGGAAATATGAAGAGTTTCTATAAATGCACAGATTCAAAAAAAAAAAAACAAAACAAAACAAAAAACCTCTCTGTTCTATTACAGGAAGGAAGGAATTAACTGCAAGGTCCAGTACAGAAACATGAATACTTGGCCAGATTATGCCCTAGCTCAGCTCTCTAAAATTCAAGTGTCATTAAAAGCTAGCCTTAATTGGGCAGGACTCTGACCTATATTGATTGGAATTTATTTATTAATTTTTAGCATTGCTTCCAGTTTTCATTCTAGCTGTTAATTGGGCCCCTTTCCTTAAGTGAAAAATGTTCATATGTGCAGAATTTGAGCATTTCCCAGCACTGAATTCCATTTCACCCCCATCATGTTCAGGCAAGGGCAGGATCCTCTCTGCTCTAGCAGAACCTTGACTGTGTTCTAGCCGGCATGCAAATGCAGACTGTGATCCATCATGTTTTATTTAATAGAGTCACTGAGAGAAAGGAAAAAGGAAATTGTTGTGAATTAAATGTCCTTGTCGTTTCAGGCAAGGAGATAAAAGTTCTGATTGATTGCTGAGATGGCTGAAAATGGAAGTATTAACGCAAAACAATGATTTTGTTATGTTTCTATTCTCTGGAGTGTTGCAAATGGCAGAGAGCATTTTATTCTGGAAACTGATTAAGAGAGACTTTCTCCCTTGCCAGAACATGGTGAAATCAGGAAGCAGAAGGTGAAGAACCAGGGAACAGGGCCAGGGGATCTCCATCCCAATCCTGGCCCTGCTATGTTCCCTTGGTGGCCTTGGACAAGTCTTTCACTGCCCTAACCTCAAACTCCTTAACTTTGATGATCTGGCGAGATATGAGATCTAACATCTCTTCACTGCCTATACTGCCATACAACTCTTTCTCCTTCTAAATCAATCCAAACAATTGGTCTGAAGTAGCTGTCCTCCACTGCAGGATGCCACTGACCTGCGCTGCCCACTAGAACCTTAACTAGAATTATCAGCAGAGATTCCTCCAACTTCTGTCATTTCTTTCCAACAATATATAAAGAAGCAATTCTACTAAGACTCTGATTGTAACAAAAGAAAATATAAAATGTTAAATGATCCCATTCAATGGACTAAACTTGACAATTTACCCAAGTTAACCTAAGCACAATACCATACACAACGAACTACATCTAACATGCAGAATGGGGTTGGTGTTAGCTTCTACCTCCCTCCTCACTTAAAAATTGGGGGAAATTCTTAGTTGAGCCAGATAATGAAAATACCTCTGTCATGATCTGGTCCAGATCCTGCTTTTTTTTCTCCCCTTACTGAATCTGCAACTTTCCCGGATTCCATGAATCTCTGAGTTCATACTGTTCCATTTGCCATGCTTGCAGAAAGAGGCATTGACTCTTTGATGGGTCCAGGCATTTAAAGTCCTCAGAGAGGGGCACCTGGGTGGTTCAGCGGGTTAATGCCTCTGCCTTCAGCTCAGGTCATGATCCCAGGGTCCTGGGATCGAGCACCGCATCGAGCACCGCATCGGGCTCTCTGCTCAGCAGGGAGCTTGCTTCCCTTCCTCTCTCTGCCTGCCTCTCTGCCTACTTGTGATCTCTGTCTGTCAAATAAATAAATAAAATCTTAAAGTCCTCGGAGAAAATTCCCAGTACTTAGCTACAAATAAATGGTCAAGGTTCAGAGTTTAAGTTGAATGTCTTTACCTACTACACTTCTTTATCTTCCTCAAAGACTACTTACTTTTCAGAAAGAGGCATTGCTGAAGACTAACAGAGGTTTGATTTTCTCTTCTGCAGAGCACCCAGGTGCCTCAGAAATGGCTCCAGTCATCTCCCTCTGTGGTTCCTGCTCTGAGGGTGTGTGTGTGTGTGTGTGTGTGTGTGTGATAGACAGAGACAGAGATAGAGATCCAAAGAGAGAGACAAAGAGACTACAATGTAAGCACAAAGAAAGCTGTTAAGACAACTATCGGGGGCACCTGGGTGACTCAGTGGGCTAAAGCCTCTGCCTTCGGCTCAGGTCATGATCCCAGGGTCCTGAGATCGAGCCCCGAATCCGGCTCTCTGCTCAGCAGGGAGCCTGCTTCCCCCTCTCTCTCTGCCTGTCTCTCTGCCCACTTGTGATCTCTGTCTGTCAAATAAAAGATAAAAAATAAAAAGAAACTATCAGATTCTGTAGCTCAAAACAGAGTATGTATGATCTCAGACCATGTGACATTATCTACTGAATCAGAACTCAAATTCAATATGACCCCAAATTTTTAAATAGAAATTAGGTATTCATCTTCAAACAAAAACCAGACCCCTTTCAGGACTCACTCCAACAAGGACAGGCACTTTTAAAGTGTTCGTGAAATGTTCTTTTAGTTTACATGGACTTAGCTTCTTTTTGTTAAATATCTGATTCTTTTTTTTTTTAAGATTTTATTTATTTATTTGACACACAGAGAGAGATCACAAGTAGGCAGAGAGGCAGGCAGAGAGAGAGAGGAGGAAGCAGGCTCCCTGCTGAGCAGAGAGCCTGATGTGGGGCTCAATCCCAGGACCCTGGGATCATGACCTGAGCCGAAAGCAGAGGCTTTAACCCACTGAGCCACCCAGGCGCCCCTAAATATCTGATTCTTAAAACACTAGCACGGTTTAGCAAAGATCCTTCTGTCCAGATCACAAGATATACGGACTTTACTGAGGCTTTTGCTCAGAACAATTACGTCATAATTTATATGATGTAATATCCAAACTTAACACCAGGCCCCCAGGGAGCACTGGTTTTCTCGACTGCTTCGATGGTTTTATTTTATTCAAAAGTTGTTTCTGAAGTTGAGTACAGAATGATGAAATCTGGTGTTATGGGTGAAACTGATGAAGTCCGATCTTTCCACTTGGTGAAATGACTTTCAGATACTAAACAATCCAATCATTCTCTCGGGCCACCAGGGCAGAGCTGCACACACAGTGTGACTAATTCCCTCGCAGAGTAAATTAACAAATGTTGACTCAAATGAACTTAACTTCTTAGAATATAGAGTTAATGAGCCTGAAACGGGTGAGATTAGTTTAGGCAAGTGAGCTCGGGCAGGCTCCAAAGCAACACACTGCATCCCGAACATAAGGGAATCGTTTGTCAGATGGAGAAGTGGGAGCGAGAGAATCAACGGTCAGTATACGCCCCTCATCCTTGGAGGGAAGGCAGCTAAAAATGGACAGGCCGAGTTTCAAAAGATAGCACAGCTAGATGCTTTATGGAAATAGGCAAAGCATTTCCAGATGTACTGAGTCAGGAGGATGCAGATAGGTTTACATTAGTAAATTTCTATTTGTATCTAATTATAGTCTTCACGTGAGACTCTGTATTTAGCCTTCAATACTCTCACCATTTCATAATCCAGCCTGAAAGGACATGGTTACGTCCTACTATTTTTAAAATATTTAAAAGGGGAAATAAAGATAAAAACATAATTCTAAAGAAAATGTAATCTTACTTAAATCTCTCAGAATAAACTTCTAAATCTTGGGCCAGTCTCTCAAGTCAGACTGCCTGCTGAGAGACAACGGACTTTCCTGATCCTGAAGCCAAACTGCTTTGACTTGGGTGAATCATGTAACCTTTGTGCTTCAGTTCCTCGCAGTGAAAACTTGAAATAAAAATAGTACCGACTTCACAGAGTCAGTTTTACTGTGTGCCTGGTACTTGATGCATTTATTTTTATTGTTTCAAAATATGTGTTATTCTCAAAATGGAATGAAGTTGGATTTCTTCGTTATGCCATACCGAAAATAATGATGATGATTAAAGGATTTAAATAATAATGAAGACCAAAAAAAAAAAAAAATCCCTCACAAAATATACAAAGTTTCAGTTATAGAAGAATGAGTCCTAGAGATCTACAGCACAGCATAGGGCCTGAAGTTAGCAATTTAATTGCTGTAGGGTGCCTGGGTGGCTCAATGAGTTAAGCGTCCCACTCTTCATCTCAGCTCAGGTCTTGATCTTGGGATTTTAAGTTCAAGCCCTGTGCTGGCTCCATGCTGGTTGTGGAGCCTACTTAAAAAAAAAAAAAAAAAATTGCTATCAGGGTAGATCTTACATTGTGCTCTTATGATCAAAAAATTAATGAAAATAGTAATAAGAGGGTAGGAAGAAACTTCTGGAGGGAATTTATATGTTTGCAGCATAGATTGTGGTCGACATTTCACATGTGCATACTTATCTCCAAACCCCATTATGTTTTATACATTAAATATGCACGGTTTTCTGTGTGTCATTACACCTCAATAAAGTGGTTTGAGAAATAAAGGAAGAAATCATAGAAAAATATAGTTTGCAATCCTGAGGTAAAAAAGTTTATGTAAGCCAGACAACAAAGGTAGGAATCACAGCAGAAAAAATGAACAGGTCTATATTTACTAAGATTTAAATTTGCCATAAGGAAAAACAGTTTCTATAAACAAACTAAAAGAGATAGATGAAAAATTCTCTTTTTAAATATTTGACACTTAGGGTACAAAAAGGTAGGTACTTTACCTGTATGTAATATATACATATATATACAAATATATATATATTTTTTAATTTATTTACAGAAACTAAGAAAAAAGTGTTTCCAATGTAGAAAAAAAATATAGGCAGAGTACATGAACAGGTTACTCACAAAAGAAGTAATACATGTTTCTTTTTTAAGTGCTCACCTCACTCATAATCAAAGTCATGAAAATTAAAACAGCATTGAGATTAGTAATGACTGGTGTCAATGGAGAAATGTGAATCTGCTCTGCGCAATGGGAAACTGGATTTAAGAACAAGGATATGAAACAAAGTATGGAGAACAGGATCAATG
Organism: Taxidea taxus jeffersonii; assembly: GCA_003697995.1. Lineage (NCBI taxonomy): Eukaryota > Metazoa > Chordata > Mammalia > Carnivora > Mustelidae > Taxidea > Taxidea taxus. The sequence goes on from RCUC01154652.1 coordinate 50,754, forward strand.
AGGACAAAGGAAAGGAATCAGGGAGAAAAGTCTGGTACCCTCACACAGCAGGCAGCCTAGACGGCCTTTGGATCTTAGCAAGAAATGAACCTGGGTCTGAATCTTTTCTCTGATGATCCCTGTTACATAGTCTTGGCAAGTTCCTGGCGTTCCTGATTCTTAGCTTCTTCACCTATAACGTAAACTACAGTTATGAGATTGAGCAAAAACAATATTCCTGTCTGGTCAACACCATCCCACCTGCACCCAGCTTCTGGGTTCAGCAAAAAACCATTTTCACTAACTAATGCAATTCTCCCCGCTGCTGCTGGTCAGGAAGGAACCATCCAGTCCCAGAAGCGCAGACCAGGCCTCCTTGATCCTCATGCTCCATGGATAAAACTGTCCGCAAGACAGAAACAGACTCCTTCTGAGGTTAAAAGCAAAACAGACATGAGGAGACTTTCAGATGTCAGTCTGAGCGGTCTGCTCCAGCTCACGGAACAATCCCTTCTTGACCAGTGAGGGAAGCAGACACAGTCAATTCTGCTAATCACTTTTTTTCCTAGGGAGTGCAGTATGGATTATACCCACATTTGGTCGATGGTTATTTTACGTAGTTGGCTTTGGGGTGGAGGCTGTGTGTTTGACTTTTTTTTTTTTAATTTGGTCACCGTTTCTGTATCTTATGTATACTTATGAAGTGTACAGGAAGTCTCTCCTGCTGTGAGAGCCTGCAGAGATGGAAAGAACATCGTGACGGTAGGTAAATCATAAATAGGTTCCTCAAGATAAATGAAATGTTTCATGGGAATAAGAGGCAAAAAATATCATAGGAAAGAGAGAAGGAGGGAGGGGAGAAGGCAAGAAAGGGTGGAGGAAAAAGAGAGAACCAGGAAGAGAAAGAGCCCCTGGAGTTGCCGGAGGGCCGGGGATTCTCCGTCAAAGACCGCCACCTAGTGGCGGTCTCATAACCTGCTCTTGGCCTCTGCTAGTCCTGGAAGGCGGCCAGAGCCATCAGAAGCCGCTGACCTGCAAGGCTTCGAAGCTAAATGAAAAGCAGATGAATAAGTGTCGGCGCATCAGTAGATTCTAAATCTTGACAACACAGAGGCCTTATTTAATTTGATCCCTGTGCATCAGAGACTTTAAACTGCCATTAGTCAGGCATGCTGCCACTCTCTCCTCCGTTGTAGAAGGCTAGTGCTGTTTATGGGGCATAAACCAACCATATTTCACGTAAGCAAGTAAAAGGAAACAAAATCTCTTGTGATAAAGTTAAGAATAAATATAAACACTATTGCTTTATCCCGCATAATCCTTCCTGGACCTCTTTTCGACCCATTTTAGATAGGTTTCTCAAAAAAAAAAAAAGGAAAAGTAGATAAGTATTAGAAATTTTTGAATAAATGAAAGGACCGCTAACATCCTTTCGATGATCAAAGTGGCTTGACTAGAGGTTAATTCTATCCAGTAAAGCAATAATAATGTTGCAAGAAAGAAAAAAAATTATGTTCAAAACTTAATGTTTTCTCTCTGTTCTATCAAATAGAAGGGAAATCGGTTGTATAAAGAATTTATACTTGGGCGCCTTGGTGGCTCAGTGGGTTAAAGCCTCTGCCGGGGCGCCTGGGTGGCTCAGTGGGTTGGAGCCTCTGCCTTCGGCTCAGGTCATGATCTCAGGGTCCTGGGATGGAGCCCCGCATCGGGCTCTCTGCTCAGCAGGGAGCCTGCTTCCCCCTCTCTCTCTGCCTGCCTCTATGCCTACTTGTGATCTCTGTCTGTCAAATAAATAAATAAAATCTTTAAAAAAAAAAAAAGAATTTATACTTAACTCCGTGCTTCCACACTACTCTGCTGACTTAAACAAGGATTACTATACTATATGACAAAAACCTATTTAAATTCCAAAAGCAACTTTGTATTTCTAAGCCTTTGTATTACCTTTTAATGTGGTAGGGAAATAAAAGCAAATAAGATTTGGCTTTTATTTTTTACTCCTGCCCAGAAAAAAAAAATCTTAGCAGCTCTCATAGTCTCTTTAATCACAGTTTCCACCTCTAGGCTCCAAATTCAATTCTCATTTACAGATTTCTAAGGTTTGCATAATTTTTAAGGCATAACACTATATATTTCTGTCCTGTGAGTTGAATACTCTGAATTCAGCTGTTTTTTGGCACACAGATTTAATGACCATCCAGATTCTTGCAAAGAGAACAGGTAAACAGATCCAGGAGGATACTTTCTCTGTTATGCTAACGTTATGGAAAAGTTCACTGAATAAAATTAGAACATATGACCTACTAAAATAAAAAGCACAAACCAATGGTAAGATATTCATTTCAATACCCAAGAAACAAAAAAAATCTTCAGTGTGTATATGGTATTTATCATTCATTTCAATGATTCACTTACATTTTTACAAAAATGACAAAATTTATTGAGCAGACAATAAAGAATTTCTGGGAATCACAAAAATAACCAAGAGAGTAAAACTTCACAGTACCCAATGGTATAGAGTTTCAAAGAAGAGGTAAATGCAACTAAGAAGTCCAGTAAAAGAGCTTTGACAAATGCCCATTAGGTATGGCAATGAAGGAGTTACTGGACCTTTGGGAGGGGAGTCTCAGTAGAGTGGGGAGGGCCGAGGCCAGGGAGGGGAGTCTCAGTAGAGTGGGGAGGGCCAAGGCCAGGACACAGTGCATCAGAGAAGAAGTTGGTGCTTTCCCAGCAGCCCTGGTGTTCAACAGTCTCCCCTGCCTCCCAGGGCCTGTAATCCCTTTGTGTCTTTTAGATAAGACCCCCAAAAGACTTACAAAACCCCCTCTCTTATGCTTCGAATTGACCAATACACCACCCACAGGCCCTAACAAAAGCACATGCCCCGGGTCCTGCTTCTCTCTATGTGTGCCCTCTGCCTTGAGCTCCTGTATGGCCCTTCAAGGCATGGAGGGCTCGCTATGGCTACTGATATGTGTTTAGGTGCAGGGGACAGAAGCAGCCCATCTGATGGTTTCAATGATATAGAAAAGGAAGGCAGCTATTGAAACCAAGGAAAATATGAGGACTGGCTGGAGATCTAACCTAATCAAAATAGCAAAGAATTGGGGGCACCTGAGTGGCTCAGTGGGTTAAAGCCTCTGCCTTCGGCTCAGGTCATGGTCTCAGGGTCCTGGGATCGAGCCCCACATCAGGCTCAGCAGGGAGCCTGCTTCCTCCTCTCTCTCTCTGCCTGTCTCTCCGCCTACTTGTGATCTCTGTCTGTCAAAAAAATAAATAAAATCTTTAAAAAAAAAATAGCAAAGAATTGGACAGGAAAAGATACTTACCAAAGGTGGTCCCCTGCCCATAAAAGAAAGGAAGGCAAATGGTCCCATGGATCCCAAATTGGGTATTTTCTTGGGTAGATGTAGGAGAAAAAAATTTGAGTACTTTATTTTCAGTACCCAGTGATCCCCAGTAATTACTCACAGAATAAGATGTTGGCAACTAGTTCTTTATGGCTGATCTTTAAGTCCAAGTCCACATACCACCTGCCCCAGAATATGAACAACCAACTATCCTCATGAATTTGCATCTGATGCTATGCCTTATCCCATCTCTATCATTATAGTCCTGTTCTAAGAAAAAACAAACAACAAAAGGACATGCAGGGCAATTTTTTCTTCCTTTCTTCCCAAAAATATTTAAAAACTCCTTCTGTCCCTAATTTGCCATTTGCAGCTGCCCTGACTCCTCTTAAATTTCTAAAATAATACACTGTCTTTACAATATTAGCATATTCCATACACTAAAAATATTTCATCCATATTTGCATATTTGCTTATTCCACAGGGGACAGATAGCTGAAGGATAGAGATTTTTAAATGGAAAAGATCACTTAGGTACAACTCCAAAGTTACAAACCATAAAAGACAAAATTGACAAATGTGACTGCATCAAAATTAATACTGTACTGCAAAAGATAATGCTAAGGGGGGGTGGGGTGGGGAGACAAGCCACATATGAGAAGGAAAATTTTGAAATCATATATATGGCAAGGATAGATTTTTCAAAAAGTAGCACAGAGGGATGCCTGGGTGGCTCAGTTGGTTGGGCAGCTGCCTTCAGCTCAGGTCATGATCCCAGCGTCCTGGGATTGAGTCCCACATCGGGCTCCTTGCTCAGCAGGGAGCCTGCTTCTCCCTCTGCCTCTGCCTGCCACTCTGTCCGCCTGTGCTCGCTCCTGCCCTCTCTCTCTGACAAATAATAAAATAAAAATAAAATCTTTAAAAAATAAGTAGCACAGAAACCACTGGACATACATATGCAAGAAAAAAACCTTGAAATTATACTCCATATCACATAAGAAATTAACTCAAAATGGATCACAGATCTAAATGTAAAGCCTAAAAACTATAAAACTTCAAGAAAAAGGCATGAGATAAAATCTCTGATACCTTGAGTTTGGCACATATTTCTGAGATATGACGACAGAAACATAATACATAAAAGGATAAGTTAGTAAGTTAGACTTTAAATCTAAAATTTCTACCTTGGGGTGCCTGGGTAGCACTGTCAGTTAAGTGTCTGACTCCTGGTCTCAGCTCAGGTCGTGATCTCCGGGTCGTGATCAAGTACCACATAGGGCTTCAGCGTGGAGCCTGCTTACAATTCTCTCTCCTCTCCCTCTGTGCCTGCCCCCCCCC